>JACJUY010004677.1:46160-68533 GCA_014220935.1 Platorchestia sp. MABIK
GAGGCGTACTGGATGGCGCAGGTCCGAGGCATCGCTACCCCATCAGAGGCGTACTGGATGGCGCAGGTCCGAGGCATCGCTACCCCATCAGAAGCGTACTGGATGGCGCAGGTCTGATGCAGTGCCACCACCACCAGGCACGAGTGCCGGCACTAGCGGAGCTGCGCAGTGCCACGTTACACACACCAGTCCCGGCCGCCTGATCCGTGGTGGCGATAAGCCCTTCACTGCGATTGCATCACGATCTCAACGGCACGATGCGATCGTGCTCCTGGTTCGGCAATGATCGTGATCAGCCGCTGCTGCTAACGATGCCCTGTAGGGTATAATGGATTGTTCTACCAGCAGCCAAGAGCTAATTTTCTCTAATTATGTTGCGCATGATATTATTCTGCTTTAAAATCACAAAGGAATTTCGCAACTTTTATACTCAATAGGTCATTTATAACAGCGTTAATATTAAATATATTTTATCGAGCCTACCATAATTAGCGTGGGAACTATTTGGCCAGGTCTGACTCTTTATCTCTTCAAATAATCTCAATGCTTCTTCAGTTAATTCTTTAACTTTCCGCTAAGCGATGGAAGCCTTTTCGAGAGCCCATAATGAGAATTTTGAATCACACCTCATCAATAGAATCCTGGCTTCACATTTGAAACAGCAATCAAGATTAAATGTTTCGTCAGATCTTTTAAGCCCTCTTTAGAAAGGGAAGAGTTGCAAAGCAATTGATTTCTCCCTGGGAAACGTGGGCAGCCTTCGCAATGTCCATGACGGTCTACACAGCCATGGAGGTCCACACAGCCATGGAGGTCCACACAGCCATGGAGGTCCACACAGCCATGGAGGTCCACACAGCCATGGAGGTCCACACAGCCATGGAGGTCCACACAGCCATGGAGGTCCACACAGCCAAGAAGGGAGCTCACACTGTCCCTCTACTATTGCCTTTGCTGAACCGCTATGGACTATCTATTCAATTTGTGAAATTTATGTGTTTGCTTAGAGGGGTGTGTGATGTTATTTCTCAATTCATTTCTTCGGTTATTGATCTTTTTAGACCCAAGTATGAAATCTTAGTGAGCCGGTGTTGTTCTTCCATGATACGCATGAGGCTTTGATAGGGTCACTGCGTGCATTCAGTGTGGCTTCAAATTGGCAGTAAAAAAAAGCGTTTTATTGAAAATATTACGACTTCAGATCTGAAAATAAGTGAATTTGGGATGTTGAGTTATTACTCGTGGAAAACAATCCGAAATTTTTACATCTATTTCAGTCATAATTTCTGCCAATTCGCTTACGTTTTTGAAAAGAGAGTCATTAGCATTGCTCTCACGTTAGAGCATTTCTCCAAGTACTCAAATAACTTCATTGGTAGAATGCAGCAAGGGCGGCAGTTCAGGCCAAATGGCGAGAACAGTACATCTTCGTAATTGAAAAGTTTTATTTTCATTATACGTGAGCGCCTTCACGAGATCAATCTTCAGCTCGAGATCTCCAGCAAGTCTTGAAGACAGGGAAAGTGGCTCAGGACCAAACAGAGGCAAGGCCTGTTTACACGGTCATCCTCACACTAAACTCAACACTGGGAAACAGGCCTCTGCGAATACAAGTAAAAATGGAGTTTGGGTGCTCTTGAACCTCCTTTATAAGGGGTTTTGAAAACTTTTCCTGGATAATAAATAGGATTAAAGTCTATTTGTATCACTTTCTGCTCTAGTTTGCATGAGATCTCTTGTTTGCGATGCTCCCGCATGTTTCGAGTAGGTGAGCCACGCAAAACTCCTGCCACGAGAGCGTCACGCCCCGCAAATTCTCGGTAAACGCATTATTTTCTGAGCGTTGCTAAACGTGAGCGCTGGTGTTTCCCTCTTTCCTTGCATAATTACGAACACTTAGCGCGCTGTTTTCCTCGAATTTACATCACGACCACCTTGACTTCGAACGCTGTCAACATCATGCCATAGAATATTACAATGTTGATGCATACACGTATTTCTGGGTGTAAAAAATGATGCCCTACTACTAAAATTGTTGAATTATTCTACTTTCAGTTTGCTAGTCTTTTGTAATGAAATGATGTTTGTCAATATGAATAATCGAGAATAAGGAACGCTTTTCGACATGATGCAGCTGCTACTGTTTCTATCACCGTAGTGAGCCGCCATTATGCTCCAGGATCTGCCAGGACTTCTCCAATAATAATGGCAGCCGGGGCTCGCACTTCAATTAACGCAGTCAATTTGGTTGATCATCCAGACATCATTGAACTTGCTGGAAAAAATGGATTTTTCTCAGTGCTATATTTACTGCATGAGGTGCACCTTTACCTGTTCAAGCTAAAATAACGTGGGTTGAATGAGTGAAGTCTGCTCAGTCTAATTATTCGAGGTAGTTTAGTGAAAAGTATTCAACTAAGGTGCAACTCTATTTATAATTTCGAGCCGTATTCGAGCCGTATGTAATTTCGAGGTTGACCACTGGAGCTCAGAACATAGGATAATATTATTAATAAACCATATACATCAACGTATTTGCCATTCTTTTAGCACCTCAGAATCTCTCAAACAGAAACTGTACCGAACTTCTCTCCTGAATAAAAATTGTTTCTCTGGTCGAGTTCTTCACAATAAATACGATCAGTTTTAGAGACGATTCTTGCGCAAGAATGGTTAGTTTTTGCCTACATCATCTTCAATGCGTTTGCGACAGAGGGTGAGCTTCACACTGCACATGTAGGAAGAAGCTTTGTAAACATTCTCATGAAAAACGTGTGGATGATTCCAAATTTGCAGGTGTCGTATTCTGTTTATCGACGATCTCAATCTTTCCGCTCTAAAGTGTCCCATTGACGGCGTGAAAGCTGTTGAACCATTGAATTTTATGCTCGTATCTCCTTTCTTGTTTCCGCAATTTATGTAACAGTAGAACTCTGATAAGGTTTATATTTTGAAATGAAAACCTACAATACGTTCCAGCCTCTTAAAACCATTGAACGACATCTTTTAAGCAGACTATTTCTAGGGATTCTGCGCTAGACATTAACTGTAAAAAATCCTGTGATGTGCGCATATTTTGGCTTCCTTTGGCTCTCTGCCACGATCAAAGTTCCCTTCAGTCGAAAGTGGAGCCGCTTATATCACGGCTCTCTGAATTGGAGTTCAACATTCCTTTCTTGGTTGAGGGTATATGGGCTCGCTCGTGTGTGTCCACGTTAGATACATCAATTACCCGAGGAGAACTCGCCTTTTTTCATTTTAAATCTTATTTTCTGAGATTAGAAGTTGTTGTGTACAACTTAATGCACTCCCTGTTAAAAGGATTTCGTCCATAACTTTGTGGTTCCGGATTTTTCTTTGTGGACGGTCGCCATAAATTCACCGAAAATACCCGTAAAGAATTGTCTTAACACCTGTTGATGAGTCTGAAAGTTGCACGACGGTTTTATGGAGTGAGATGTTGATTACTCCCAACCAAGCCATGCGTCTGACCAAGAAAAAGTATCTGTGTCGCCTATGGTATTGATGACCCATTAATTTTCTAACATCTGGGAGCACGGAGGCATGAGCTCAAACGCCGGACCGGAGGGCACGTTATTCAGCCATTCCCTTTTGACCCTAATTGAAGGAAAAAACGACGCTCTAGGCTCGTCACGAACCAAGGAGGCTCGCTTATTACTCGTCAAAAAAGGGGGTGAATGGAAACTATTACTTTTCACTGCATGTTTTATCGCCCATGGGTCTCCAAAAATTCATACTACGCGATCCTGTGATATCCAAAGGTTGTATCATTGACCGATCAATACTTCGGACTCTAGAAGTGTCTTACTTGTAAAAAATACTCTCAACATTTTTAAGCGTGCTAAAACATTTGCGAAGTTTTTTGATCCCGATATTTATCTATAGTTTGGCATCGAAAGTACACTGAAGCCTGAAAACAACATTCTTCAGTTTGGAAAGCAAATCGAAACGTAAAGCTTGCAAAAACTGTTCTTTCAATAATTACAAAAGTTCAGCATACATGTTGAGTTGGTTTTGCGATTATGGGCTTCGCTGACACATATGAAATTTAGCCAGAGGTGATTCATGTTAACGAAATTGAGTGATGTACTGCAACTCGTGCAACTCGAGCTGCATCTCGTGATGAGCTGCAACTTAGATTGAGCTGCAATTCGTGTAGAGGAAAGAGAACGAGTGAAGCAACGTTTGAGGAGTTGGACTCGTACCTGCCACCGCGAGGTGCTGATCTCAGCCGCCATGACTGGACGGATGAAAGTGAGTTGTACCCCACTTCCTGGCACGCTTTAACGCTCGCATGTCTCGCTCTGCTCAACAATTGGAATCATTCTGGCGCACATACAGACGTGAATTAATTTGATTTAACAACTAGCTTAAAAGGCCTATTTTGAGATAATCGCTAAATAACTCTTTACGCAGAACGAATTTCGCTGCATTTTACGTGACTTCCTGTCTGCTTTCTCTAAAGGCACGTGTTGATTACATGAATTTCTATTCTGCGTGTAGGCTTACTCTACGCTATCATGTTACTTCAATGTAAAGCCTTTACCTGTTAAAAAATCTCCACATATTTACTCGATTCATAAATTTGCCCCGTCATATGTTGTAACGCTTCTGCGTTTGTGATTGCACCTAGTTTTTTCTGGAAGGCCGTGCAAACTGGAAAGTATTTTGGGTCATGCCCCGATTGATAGAAGGCTGGTCAAAGCGAAGAACGTGCGCTCGAGGCAAGGACGCCTAGACTGCGTGCTTCTGGTGATGGGCACTAACCGCTCTCTGGCGGTGGGTCTTACAGCGGTGACAGGCAGTCGCAGGATGGTGAGCGTGTCTCCTCCTCAACACCTGCAGATTTATTTAGCCGTAAACACCACACCTGGCATTCCTGAATAAATTCAGTGGATTGCTTTGTAGGCCTCTTTTGATCGCGCTTCTTCGACAACTAGCAATATTAATTTTGGTTTCAAAATTTATAAGCCGTTCTGGTTCTAGGTGTCATCAGTGTTGAATTAGGTTATCCAATGAGCCATTTGACTGTTTTATCTGCAATAATTTCATTGATCTCTGTTAGTTGAAAATATTTTTTATTACAGTACTTGGCATTCGCAGCTACTCTTATTAAGTTTGTAAAATCTAGCTTATGGTAAGTCTGTTGTGCGGAGTTAATGGCAACACACTCTCCGAACATTCGTGACACCGGTTGCAATAACGAGTGATATGTTAATACTTTTTCCAATAATGATGTGGTCACGCTGAACGCAACTCACACATGCTTTCTTGAGTAAGGTGCACTGGATGTTTGTCCTTCAGTGCACTTCAAGGACGAGGCCTCCGATACGGGTCAGGAGGTCGTAGGCTGCTGAGAACGCCTTACCTCCTCAGGATAGCTAGAATACTTTCTTATCAATGACATTAGCCGCTCACTGAAAAATTGTAAACATTTATGCCCTAACTTGTAAGTTGTTCGCGTTGTTGTACCTACAACAGGTTTATAATCACTCCTTTTCTTTCCCCTTTAA
Source organism: Platorchestia sp. MABIK (assembly GCA_014220935.1). Taxonomy (NCBI): domain Eukaryota; kingdom Metazoa; phylum Arthropoda; class Malacostraca; order Amphipoda; family Talitridae; genus Platorchestia; species Platorchestia sp. MABIK. The sequence continues at coordinate 51,695 of JACJUY010004677.1, forward strand.
TCATTTTACTTTCTCAGGCGAAAGTGAAATAAAATGCGCTACCAGCTATCCTGCTTGATACGTGTTATGATACTTGGATTGTCCATTTATTCTCTAATTTTCTGACCCATAGACAGGGTGGGAATATTTTCCTAGTCTTCAAAAACTACATACCTCGTGTGCACTTTGTCCTTTTTATAGGTCCTGCTGTTGCACGCATAATTCGTATGTACGAACAGACTGACAGTTATTACCGTTGCATAAATAATTCTCACAGATTTAATGAAATGCTGGTAAAGCGGTGGGAGAGGGGGAGATATCGCAGCTGTTGCGATTGTGCGACGTGACTGCATGACGTAGGTCTGAGAATCCTTACTCGGTTGCATGCCGCTGGTCCCCTGTCGACGATGGCTCGTCATCGTTTCGACCAGCACGTGTATACTTCGTTGGCTTGTAGTTTGTCATCAAATGATTCGCTGCGAGACGAACGCGTGCATGAAGATGAAAAACAGCATCTCTACTGTGATTGTTTCATCCTCTGCTCGAGCAAGCATCAATTACATGATTTGCCAGTCACGAGATCATTGTTAACAACTCAATTGTGTCCTCAAGCCCCCAGTCATCCCCTGCCCTGTCTAGAGACAGTTTTCGGTCTCAACAGGTTGCCTGTGTCCTTTATTCGCTATAGTGGCTGCAGTCAAGGAGGAATTGAAACGACAAAATTAATGGTTATTTTGGAAATTGGCAACAAAGATGCATAGATTCTTATTGCGTAAATACAGAAATCATACTACTGCCAAAGTTTCTGAAAATCGAATTTCCGGCTGCTGAAATTACACACATCAAAATTACATACTGTAATGAGGACTATTAGGACTATTACTAGGACTATTTGTTCATCACTTTAAGGTCCATGAACTGAACTTATAAAATTGCATAAACAAACATGACATTACTTTTACCTAGAGCTTGCACTTGTGAAATAAATGCATATTTTCTCATCGTAAAAGAAGACCTCAAAGTTAATAAAGCATTCTACGTCACAAAGCCATGATTACGAAACTCTCGCAGTTCCGTTCATCCATACATAAAACTAATTTAGCTTCTCACCATTTGTGACTTGAGGTTTCGCTCGTGAGAACACCCGGACAGGCTGAGTGACGACTTGTCTGCACCATACAAACAACGCCGCCGTCCATAGACCCACATGTGCAGTCAACCAGTCAAGTCCTCGCCGAGTTTAACACGAATGTCTCGTCATCGGGAATTGCGTGCAAATTTAGCAGACGCGTTTTACCTTGAAATTCATCAATTTTCGCTTCATCTTGGTGTCAACACGCGTGCCACTGGAAATGGGCTGCGGTAATTTCGCTGATGAACCAGATGGTGCTGCAACATTTTTTGTCACTTCTATCACGGCTTTTCAATGATTGCTGGAGAGAATGTTTCGAAGCTTTTCCCGATCAAACGCTACGTGAGGGTTATTCCGCCATCGATCCATATTTTTTTTGAGTCGACGCAGACGGACAAATTGATGGCCAATTAACTAGATGGAAAATAATTTATACGCACAGGTGGAGTTCTTGGCTGGTTTTCCGTGTTTCCAATCAAAGTGGTTGACCTCATATAATAGAACGCATTTATTTTGATCTATTTTAAGGGTCTTCGTCCTTAATGTCACTACTTAAACTCTCACTCAATCTCCAGCGTCTTGAGTCTCCGAGCAAATTCGGGCACTCATCAGGCGTTCTCCTTCCCGTAATTAACCCTAAATTACGTCTACATTTGCCGCTGCACATATTAAGCATTTGATAAAAATTGGACTTGTTTTCTTCGGGCTTTGTATTCTACTGTTTAGTAGCACTGGTATGAAAACCAACTGTTTGTTTTAGGATTATAGCTACCGATCGATTAGACTTGTTTCTTCTCTTCCATCAGTCTGTCCTTACAAAATTGCGGCGAATGCCGTTCTCTGTTCAAAAGAAACGTCTTGAATGTGATGTACAAGTTTTCGTTTCACCTAATTCGACTATTGTTTAAGGGAATGTCTAACGTGACTTTAGACCGTCAGATGTGTTTGTAGCTGTGGTGATCCCCAGTCTTACAATTTAACAGCTTCACTGAAGATCATGCGCACGACGAAATTCTTGCTTTGGATAACCTCCTGCATAGCTGAGGTCTGCTTCATAATCTTCTGTGTTGAAAGAACCGCTGGAGCCGAGATGGGTAATACTGTACATGCAAATAGTAAGCTTTAAGGCTTCGTAGTCTTTATAAACATCTTACTTTCACTGGTAGCAGAGCATAGAGAGCACAAAAATTTACTGGGATTGATCGAGAGGTCTTTAGAGAGACAGCAAGTGTCTACTCTTTCGAATATTATTCGTTTTGTCAGAGTTAATAATCCGCACGCTGGAGCTGCGCATCAATCAATAATCCACATGCCCTTCTTGACTCAAGCAACAAAGTCGATATGACGGTTCTGCGCCAAAGTACGAGGGTTTTCTTGTCTGAACAACTCTGGTATTAGTGATGAAACTCAGTTTCTCCACAAGAAACAAATCTAATGATGGAAATGTAGAATCCGTGTACTCTCGTTATTTTCGTCATAAGTGCGTCCTGCACGCATGTCACTGCGGTGTCGCGCAGCTCCAGCATGCGGAATGAGCGCGCCCATTGTCTCACATGGAAAATATGCAGACCCTCGGAATTCAAAGGACACTGCTTTCACTTACATTTCTGCTTGTGTTTTACTGTTCACCTCGTCTTGGAACTTGTCAAAATGACGAATCTCTTAAGAGTTCATACCTAGAGCCGTCACAATAAGGCGATAATTTCTTCGTTGCATCAACTTGAGTTTACAATATTTTCACAAACTTTTGGAGATTATTTGTTAATTGACGTAAGTCGCTGAGTTTGAAAAAGCTAAACTAGGAGGTTGACAGGCGACTAACTAAACTTAAAAGACTACAATTGAGTGTACAATTTTGAAATTGTTAACGTTTGGAAGATAGTTTTACGATATGGTGGAATCCAAATGTAACCTTGCGTTTTATTTTAATTCATAATTTTTTTCTTACTTCCTATAATATTTGTTTCGATTTTTTGACTCACGATGGTAAATCTATAGTTTAAAATTTTTCGTGGTAAGTGATCTTAAAGGATGTTAAAACTGTTTCTATTACAATCGAAAGTTAATTCATTTACGGGTAAATGATTATAACGTCTAAGGGATGAAGCACAGCTGCTGATTTTCGATTTTTCATTACTGTGCTGATTTGAATAAAGTACAGATAAAAGAAATCACGGATTTCATTTAGGGTCTTTACAATAACCCTCTTACGAAACAATACACAGTTTGTAACTTGCTTTGTTTCTCTGCTCTCAGTCATACCATGCTGAATGAAGACCTGAACACCACACAAACTGGGAATTTTCATTTTTGCATGCAAAATTTTTGTATCAACTGAAATTGATCCAAAATTTATTCAAACACAAATATAGAAATTGAGAGAAGTAAGAAAACACATTTTCTTTCTTTATTTCTGTACAGAGTTTAGGAATGAATTAAAGATCTGACTTGAAAATATCGGAGTGTGCGCTTTTTCCATCACTGCTGAGGCTATTCCATAGTGACTGTATACTCCACTAGTTACTGTACACAAAAGAGTACATTGTACTTTTGTCATTGATGGGCGTCTCGATAAAATATTTTTGTAGTGGTTCTAGAATTAATGAAAGTTGACGGTGCTTTCTGCACTTCAAGAACAACTTTATATACGAGTACCCGTCATCTTCAGTCTCACGTTAGGACATGATTTTGAGTGAATGCGATCAAACTATGAAGTGAAGCTGAAATGGGATTGAAATGTGACCTGAGTGCAAAAGGCTCTGAATTGAGATCTGAAAGTAGTCATGGTTTTGAATAAACCTAATGAAACTCATATTCGTTCCTAAAATGGGTTGGGCTCAATTCTTTGAGTTCTATTATGCACAACATTCAGGATCTAATCAGGGTACTTGTTTTTTCAGCACTTCGTAAATTTATTTTCTATGTTTTTGTATACAAGGGATCGTACAAATTAATGTTCGTCAGAGTATACCATTTATTCAACCTCTCTATCCACATCTGATTTGACTAACTATGATACATTTACAATCAATGATTTTTAAATACTTGAAAAAATTAAACTGTGAAGTTCTGACAGATGACAAACAATGACCCTAATTAGACACTGTTTTGATAATTTGGAACTTTCTTGTGAGGAATGTGGAGAGGCAGCAATACCACTTAGTCAGCTGCGCATTTCTTTCCTCAGTAGTCCTAGACTCAAACGCATAGGGTGCTTTGGAAAATCTGAAACTGTTATAATGTAGGTCTATACTGAGATCTTCAGCTTACACAGGTACAAGCTTAGATCTGAAACTAGTTGGGCTTAAACCAAGGTGCGAAACTAATATGGGTTTGGTCAACGATGTGTTCTTGGTATATACTGTAAATCAAACAAAGATTCGCAAACAGAAAAATAGCGAACTGTCTGAATTACACAGGGATTTAGGCGAGAATTGAAAATAACCCCACTTCGAACAAATATTAATACAACCTAAACTGATAGTTACTGACAGTATCTAAAGAGTTTGCCTTCGCTGTTTGGGAAGTTGTTTTGAACAGTCGCGGCCAAACAAAGATAGCACTAAACGAATGCCATGGAATGAACTGCCTCATTAGAACCACTCGGGAGTTGAATTTTAGAACTGGACTGTAACTATTGTTTGAAATAGATGTTAATGTGTTTTGAGCGTCAATGCCTAAAGATAACCGAAGAAGAACTTTATTTATGTACATGTATTCTTAGTAAGTTTTATTCACGTTTAAGCAAATTATGACGTTCAATACATGCAGCTCATGGAGACTGTATTTCGGTTCAACTCTGAGGCTTAATCTCGTGTGAGTTATGAACATGTTTCGCTGCTTATTAACGAACCTTGTTGCAGGAGAGTGGAATGGATTCAGGTTTGAACTTATTCTAGTTTTTATTTTCCTCTTCTTTCTTTCTTTCTTGAAGATGTGCGATAGGTGTACAGCTATCCTATCGTGAGTTTTCGATAACAACGGGATACTAGCGGTATGTTGGCACCGTTCTTCAAGTTTCCGAGCCTTTTATTTGTGGCAACTGATGAAACAACTTCTTAAAAACTAACTTATCAAACGCATGGAAATCTAATTTGGTTCCTGCCATCAACTCCGGGTTTATTCTATCTCGGATGTTCAATTCTTCCTCTGAATAGTTTCTAATTAAATAAATAGATTCCTATCTTTCAATTTTTTATAAATGAAGAAATTTGATCCTGACAATCCGGCCATGATGATGAGATTCTCAAAAGTTAGATTTCAACTTCAACAACCTTCCTAATTAAAACTGCCTCCTATTTCTACATGTATTTTTGAAAGCACTGATTCCTGGGGACAAAGGCAGTAGTAAATAGCTGTTGTGCTTGTCAATTGGGCGTTGTAGTGTTTTTCGCAGAGTGATGAACAGTAAAAAAAATTAATGCAGTTCTAGAAGCAAAAAAAATATATATATTGCTAACTACGCGTGAAATCTTAGCGCGCATCTTCACTTGTGTGTTCAAACTGAAGTAGGCACAATTCAAGTGTTTAGTTTCTCCAACACTTGAGGGCGTTTTAGGGCCCTGACAGACGAGCGGGTTGGCCGCCGCGGATGCAAAGCGGGTCAGCCGCTGCGGAACCGATTTTGAAAGAGTTTGAATTGATTTACATGTAAAACGCTGATTTATATGTAAAAGCCAGCGTTTTACATATAAATCAATATAAACTCTTTCAAAATCGGTTCCGCAGCGGCTGACCCGCTTTGCACCCGCGGCGGCCAACCCGCTCGTCTGTCAGGGCCCTTAGTGTACACCTCAGCGGAAAAAGCGTTTCCTTATTGATACTGCACTTGAACAGCCTTGTGTTCCTCAGGAGTGTTCTGCCCTTCCAAGAGCAACGTAATTACGTCATCTAACTGTGTTTTCCACTTAAGACTACGATGTTCTTTGTTTTCTTAATTTTCTCCCTCAAGATGACCAGCACGTGAGTTGTTCGTCTCACACACGCGGTTTGTTGCCACTCCTCGTCTTTTTTCTACTTGTAATTTTACAGTATTGTACAGTTCACAGTAAATGTAACTATGTGTCTCTTTAGTAACCTGATGGGTCTTGAGGACTTACCAATGGTTTGGTCGGTATAGCTGCTGCTAGCAAGCGAAATAGCTATTCTTGCATAATTTTCTTTAAAATTCACTTGTATTTTCCTTCTATCCTTTTCTTAATGGTTAGCCTCTGCTTTCCGTTCCTGTTCGACGACGTTCTGTGCAAGTCATAACTTTATTGGCAAGATTTGCCTTTCTTTGCTAGTGACTGTAAAAAACGAGCGCCGCACCTTCATCTGGGTGTGAACTGCATGACCCAGAGTTACTAAATTTCTTTTAGAAGCTTTTATCCCCTATATTTAATGAAAATGAAACATTTCCTTGCCACTCGTACGTGAGTCCTAATTAGATCTCGGTCCTAAAACTTGAGCGCTTGTTACTTAAGATCGAAGGTAATATTTGAATATAATGGAGTTCCTGTTTTTGTTAACGAAAAGTGAGCTGACCTAGACAAAGCATATTTAATTTCTTAGATTTTGCTCAATTTCTCCCTTTTGTTATCGGATCGGACAAGCTGCAAAAATCTAGTGCTAAACAGAAGTGCGATGTTGACTGACGTCTTTGGCATCTGGTATCAAGACAGATCACCAAATAGAGGCAAAGTGATTTTTTGTGTAGAAATCTAAATGATGAACACATAAATAGGCAGGTGAGAGTTAAAGAACCGCTCGTAATAATAAGTTGGAGGTCCCTATATAATAGCTTTTTCGTTCCTAACGATATCTCCAGTGCCAAGTTGGTCTGTGCTTCCATTTCAGGCCAAGAAATGATTTTTTAAGATAATTCGACAATCAGGGCAGGATACTGAGATACAAAGCAAAGTTTTACGTAATCTGTAGCACCGAAACACTTTGGTACTTATGGGTTATCTGTCACCACTTTTAATTTATAGTTTCCTTTTGATGTTATGGTTAGGCTAAGTTGGCTTAGCTTAATTAAATTATTATTATTTATCATTTTTAATTTTTGTTTTGTTCCAGGCCAAAAGGAATCTCCGGGACCTTCCAAGAACTGAAGAGAGAGGTCCCAGAGATTCAGTATATATATATATATATGTAAAGTAGATAAATTGCATTAGAAATAAATATAAATCAACAAGGATATCTTCTTACATGGAAAATCCATTCACACTGTCCAGAACACCAATTCAATATTCATAAAACAATTACATTTATTACTTTTTCCCCTAAAAACACTTTTTCCCCTAAACAAGTGGTGACAGATAACCGACAAGTACCACCACGTTTTAATCTACGACAATTATTTAATTCCTAACACGTTTTTATCACATGATTTGTAATTTGCATTTCATATTTGTTCTCTCACAATCTAATTTAGATTTCCATTTACGTTACTCAAATAATTCGTAGAATGATTGCCTTAAGTTAAACTCAAATCGTAAAAAATTGTCAGAAATATTTTTCTGGGCATAGGAAAGTATTTTCTCGCTCATCAATGTGTAATGCGTGTATGTTGTTCAGGAAGATAAAACGTTCGCATAAGGAACAATTAGGTAATGCGATAGAAATTGTTCAACTGCGTGAGTAAATAAATACACATAAAAATGATAATTGGAATCTTAATTTTTTGTTAATAAAAATAACAATGCAAAACTTTAGAAATCTTTGGGTTTTACCATTATTTTATAATTGGTCGAGTTGCACATTATTTACTGCTTTTTTAAATAGCGCAAGTTTTATTCCCTTAGTAAATTAGGAATTAATTTAGTTGCAGCGTGCGAATGACTGAACGTGAACAAATAAAATTAAGAAATGTTCATTTTACGTCAGCCCTTTCTCTAGTAGTTGTCTTTTGGCGAGCCCCAGGCTGACGGCAAATGAAGAGCGTCTCCTGAGAGGTGAACCAATTCATGAGGTTCCCAGCAAAAAATGGCGTCCGTGTCAACAAAAAGCTTTTATACTCCGCGCTATGCGTTTACTCGGGCAAGAAAATGCTTCGCCTTTCACTTCTCAAGATGCCAGTGACTTTGATATTTTTTCTAACTCGTTGGGTATCGGCCAAAACTCGCAAGAGGGTCTTGAAGATGTTGCCTTGGGAAGACTGAACGACTCTCCTCTTTGCTTCGGTCACTCTGGCTACCTCTTCTAGGCACCTAAGACGAGCACCAGCTGCAACGAGCCCTCAGCGCGCGTCGCCTTTACCTCATAGCGCCACTGGCGAGCGCCAGATACACCAGAGTTGTAGCGAACTCGTTCCAAAATAAATGGTCCTTCAAATCATATTTCTTGGGTACTCCAATCCTGAGAATCTGGTAGTACCCAATTTAAAGAACGTCGTATGCAATTCAATATCAAAGAGTAATAGGGCAGTGCCTGATGAGGGTCGATGGGACATCCAGGTGTAAGCATGGGCTCACATTCGGAGGTAGAGTTCCAGGCCTCCATTTGGCCTTCAGAGCAGGTCACGAGGTTTTTATATGGGATCCTAGACTTCCATTTCTACTTGGCTCCTTCTGCACCAGTTAGATGGCTCATCATCACATCGCCTGACTAGTTTTTGTACTGCTGGAGAGATTTTCCATTGTCTTGCTTTAGGTGGCCCGTGCGGGTGAAAATGAATGAAGCATGTTTTAAATTTTTTACTAAATGTTATGCAGTACATTACATGTACAGGCATCCTTACACAGGTGGACCTGATGAAAAATCTCGTCATCTGTCATATTTGTGATGGATTGAAGTTTTGGTGCCTCAGCTCCATATGGAGACTGAATGCTTTCCGTAGGCCCTCAACTTGCCCCTTTTAGGGAAGTTGATGTGAGTTTACGTAAGTTCCGAGCCTTATACGCTGTGCCTGCTGGTGGTTAGTAGTTGATCTTGCTGTGCACTGTTCAGAGCGACAAAATTCTGTCATTTTTGGTTTATTTCAGATAACGACAAAATTATTGAATCTGAGTCAGTATGTATGCTTTGTAATGTATAACACAGGATGTCAGGATGTATAATGTATCCTGACCTGAATTTTAAGCAAGTTTCCAGTTGAATTTAAACGCGCGAGCTGAAATATACATGCTTAATTGGACTATAGATTCCTTGCGCAGGTTTGATCATTTTAAAAGTTCCTTGATTAAAATTAAAAAGTTTGATACGTAGGGACTATCCAATTATTATGTGAAGTGAATGTTGCTGCAGTTCATTCCTTGAACACTATTGTATGATACAAATGACATACGGCATGTCCTCAACGCGTACACCATACAAGAGTGTTCCCAAATTTTAACATCATGCACTTTTTCGACACGCGTTAGAAAGTGACTTTACTAAAATGAAATTGCTTTCCTATTAGCAAATTTTTTGCTCCGGACGAATATTATTGCAAAATCGTGTTTTGCGTCATGATAGTACTAGACAAGTTTGCTATTTTACTTGGTAACAATGCAGTGTGGTTTCAATTCCCTTCTCCCCAGACACCGTGAAATGTTATCATTACTGGACCCCGACTACATCTATCAAAGACGACATGGAAGCGCTCGGCTCGGGAGCGCATTTAGTGCCATCACCATAAACAGAAACGCACGTGGAGAGTCATCTGTAACCGATCCGCTAATCGAATAATTGTACACTTTCATTTTTGTAATTTCAAGGCAGCTCTTGGCACCCAATATTACAGGAGGGAAATTGAAATAACACAATGGTGTGTTAGAAAATGAATGCAGAGCTCAGAAAAATATTCCGAGCTTCTCTTTTATTTTATGTGCTGGCTATTCGATATTCATGTAACTGATCCGTGCCCCAACGTTTAATAATTAAAATATTTTACCTATTTAACAAACCCTGCTTATATAGGATAAGATTTCATCGTACTTTGGCTTAATTCTCGTGGTCACGAGCTAAGAACTTATGAGCCCTCTCGGAGATAGTGCGTCGTTACATTGTGCTCGATGTCTATCGTTTAATCAATGAAAGCTGATTATGAGAGATGGCAAATTTTCTTTTAAGACAAACCTTAAGTATACATGCCTTGTGTAAGTTCAATTTCTTGTAGAAATGGGACGGAGTAGAAATGGCCGGTCGCCAGATTGATGTTTGAATTGCCACTGAACGTAATCTCACACTTGAGGTTATCGATAATTGGCCATCCAGAGGTGATGTTGAGCGTGTGTAGCCGCCCTGCATCAAACAGCTGGGCGATCCACGTACCTTGTTGGACAAAAATTGTTCTCTTTGGTGTCGTCCATCTCGACTTTCACTGAACGCCTCCCTTCCAGCGAGTCATTCCCGATGTGGACGATTGGCTGGCACGGTCCTTTCGCTTCTTGTAGTGCACATGGGGAGGGAAACTAGTTCTCGAGCAATATGTCGTTCTGTTGTTGCTGCTGCTGCTCTTGTTGGTGCTGCATCCATTGTGGCCACAACTGGCGCTCCTTGTGCCGTGACGCCTCAAATAAACGCTACGCCAGATTTGATTTCTAAACCTCAAACGTTCGTATGTCTTCCCTGCAAAATCGGAGTAAAGAGCAGTAAACAAATAACTTAATTCCACCATCAATATGTTAGCAAAATTATTACTTGGAACTATTGGAATGGACATGGTAAGATATGAAAACCGGTGGGTCCACGTTTCATGACTTCTAGGGTATCCTTTGAAACCTTAATTTATGTTTACGATTGAATTTACTCTAAACCACTTAATTCAAAATGTAAACTATCTGATTGAATGGTTTTTAATCGTGTGAGGGAGAAACATGATTTTAATTTCATTTACTGCATTAGGAATTGATGAAAACAAAAATTGCACAGTCGGAAATAGGATTAGCTTTGGTTCGGACAAATAGGCCTATCGTTTTGGGCTATCGTATAGAGTGGAGATCGTTATTTCTCATGAGTCTGCTCCCTCAATACCTAGATTAGAAATGATCTTAATGCCTCTCTTCAAATGTTCCCTAACAGTTTTTCTCACGGATGTTGGAAGGCATCGAATTCCACGCCTCAATTCCAACGGAGAGGAAGATCTGGTTTTGTTGTACTGAGTGAATATGAATTTACTTCGGGTCATAGTTAAATGGTCATGTTGGCCAATTCGAGAGAACACTAGTTGCCTAAGATCTTTATCGCCCTCATCATTCAATGTTTCACGCATGAAGTTGCGCAGAGACAACTGATGGAGATCTGAGAGCTTAAGTATTTCTAGGTATCTGAATGAATCATTTGTGGTGCCACAATATTGATGGCTTTTGTGGCTCTCTTTTTGTTGAGGAAAGAGTACTTTTTTTGTCAGTCCAATTCTATGCTTCTTTTCCATATCAGAGAAATGGTTGGACTACTGTTTTGCTCAGTGCTTCTAGAGCATCTTCAGGTCTAACATTGTTCCTCTATTGAGAATTCCAATTGATTTAAACATTTCAGTACGAAATGCCCTCTTTGAATCAGATTCTTATGAATGACAATCCCTTAGAAATTTGGAAGCATTAGTATCCTCAATTTTGCCATTACAGGTTTTGAAGCGTGTTATCAAGGATTTAGGACCTAAAACATTGGTTATAAGCAGTTGAGGCATCAAACACTTAGATATAAACAACGTTGACATTTATGAAAAATAATCGCTGCTGGTCGTTGATGAATTTTATGTCTAGAATGACCGTTTTTTCAAATGAACAGGCCTTTTTCTCGCTGAGCAAAATTTCCTGTACTTGGTATCCTGTATATCTATTCGCTTTGCAAACTTACGTGTAATTTATTGAATCTTCAAAATAAAAGATGGTAACTTTCCAGTCTTGTCGAGTTGTTCACTTGCAGTATCAAAACGCTAGGCTCTAAATATTTCGTACTCCATTAGTCACCATAATTTGATCTGGGACAGCAAATTTTGCCTTCATTACACGAGTTTCAATCATATCGAGCGATGTGTAATTGTTCTAAACTCAGCCAGTATCACTCGTTGTACTAATATACTTTAATATACTCGTTTTATTCTGTATTCTAATACATAGAAATTCTTATTTTAATATATTTTAGATTCTAAAATACTTTATTAAATGCGTGTGAATTCGCTCTTTGTTTAGTACGTCAGTACAACGTAAACGAACGACCCGAAGTAAAACAAGAAAACAAAAGAAAACAGTGGTCCATTCAATGGAAGACAAAAAATTAGAGATTTAAAATTTCCTATCTTTTTAATGCCATATAGAGCAATACACTGGACACGTTTTTGTTTCCCATTTAAGCAATTGTTACATTAGGTATCCAATTCACCAGGTTATCCTTCATTTGTTTTAGAGCTAACATTACGGCCCGTCGCAATACTATTAGTCGCAACTATGTAGAGCCCAATGCGCACAATACGGTAACTTCACGCTCTCTCGTAGCAGAGGATTTTTGTTGGTTCCGTCTGAGTGCATGGCATCTGAACAGCACTCAGCAATATTCCAGGTCTATCGTTTTTACAAATATTTTTAAAATATGTTCGAAATGAGTGGGTCTCCAACTCCAGATTTTCTTATATTTTTCAGACGTTTAAAATGCTGCTACAAATTGCTCCGGGCGTGCGCTCCTCAACTGAGTTCACGTGGACAAAATTACCGTAGAAGCGCAGCTGCGGTGCTAAACTCGATACGCGCCTCCTTGTACCCAAAACACAAGCTCACTCTAGCTGCTCATCAGTCTTGGCAGCATCCACATGTCCCCGCTAGCTCCTATTAACGTTATTAGCTTAGAAGGTGTGAACAGTCATCGCGCCCTGTCACCGTGACAAACACGCTTTATGGCATAAAGCGACTGCTGCTTTTTCTCTCTCAAGATTTTAAAGAAAACAAATAGTGTGTGTTGTAAGACCAAATGCTGGTCAAGTAATCTTGTCATTAACCCTTCGAAGTTAGATTGCATGCAACAAATGATACTTTAGAGGCTAGATCATAATTCTGAGTGTGAATAGTATGATCCTAAAAATAGAAAATTTTTACTCTGCGTACTAACAGTCGCTGAGGCAGATAGTTTATGCAACCCGAACAGTATTCTCACATTCAGCGAGCTTATTGGAGGCATTTAAGACACGTTCTGATTCTTCTATACTCTAATGAAAGCACCATGGGACTCATTCATATTGCCTTCTGTACCTCATGAAAAACTTCTGGAGAAAAGTTTTCTTTCTGTTTCTCAATCACTCATTTTTCATGAAGCGGCAGTTATTCATGCGTCAAGAATAACAGTGAAATAGCGGTGGCAATATTAGGTCCTATTTTACAAAGGAAATACGAGATCGAGGAGCGTGCTGCACAGATTTATTGACCGTTGCACATGCCGATGACTGCGCGGCGTGCGCTGTAACGCAGCATGCCATACGCCGCTTACGACTCAGATGGCTGTCGTGCGGGTGCAGGAAAGCCATAACCACTTTAGCCGCCTTTGGTCTTCACAAATGGCGCGATGAGGGTTGATCGCTGTCTGGGTGTAGTTGGGCGAGTTGCGCGCCTGATGGATGGCGCACCTCGAGCATCGGGTCACTCTGCCTCGGTGTGAGTGAGTCGAGTCTGCCGCACTGCTCCCTCACTGATCTTATTAGCCGATGATGTCAACTAACGGACTGTGACTTATTGTTGATCATTTGTATCACAGTTGGTCATTAGTCGATGAAATTGCGTAATGAAACATTAGTCCCCTGCTGGTTTTTGTATAGAGTTACTGGAGAGCAGATAAACATTCAAGCTGCTCACGATTTGAGAAAGTATCCTAGGTTTGGAAATTAAAGAAACAGTATACATCACATAAAGTATATATGAAATCGGTGATGTACACATTCGAGTTGGGCGGTGATTTTAACTTTAAGTGGACTTGACATCTTGTAGAAGACTGAATGTCCAAGAAAGTTTTGTATTCATGTGCGGCTTGCCACAGATGCCACAGGAGCGCTACGGAGGACATTTCTGCTCTGTTCACTGCAAGCGTGAAATGTGGTCTATAATGTATCGGATATGAAAGATGAGGTAACACAAGTTTTAACTTAATCATGAAGAAAAAGCCTTCTGCCTTGAATTGGTGTTACTATGGGAGCAAATTTCTCGAAAATTAAAGGGTTCCTGCTATAGAAATTGTTTAAACTTCGATGTGCACATTCGATAAGTATGAGTAGACTTTTTCAGGAAATGTTAGCATTTAATGTATAATACTTAGTCTGACTTAGTTCTTCTCTAGTTGTCGTTGATTTTCGGACGAAAATGCAACGAAATTCAGGTTAAAATGATACTGAAGTCGCACTGTGCCTCGAAAAACAAGAGTATTTACTTTTAGTGAACTCATATTTCTTTTAAACATGATACAAAGTACGAAAATTAAGTACTTCCAATGGTACAAATTTTTACCTCAGCAGGGAAAACCAACACTTAGTTTTTTGATTTCTAAAAATCCCCGGCATCTTTCTATTCATGAAATTTTGAGGCAGGTACAATCAACCTTTGTTATGCTAACTTAGTAGAAATATTTCAACATTTGTAGAAATATATTTTAGTTTTAGAGACAAAAGTTAGGAACTCAATATCATATAATGAAAGGAATAAATTGTAAATAGACGGACTAGCATTTTCACGTGGAATTTTCCCTTCATTAAAGCATCAGATTGTTTAAGTATTTATGTACCAATGCATGTGAGTGAGTCAATATGAACAGGTTACGTACAAGATTTGGAAGGAACCGTCTTTTCCAGCGTCAATCACTCGTTTTGCACTTCATACTTCAAATTATTTTTTTCGTCTTTTCTCAATGTGCTAGAGCAGGAATTCATAAAGTGGGGTCCGCAAAACTTAACAAATTTAACAGTGGATCCCTAAATATCTAAATATATACAAATTTTCCTGAGTGGAAAGCAAGTTAGGGGGTCCTCAGCTTATTTTCTTTAATGAAAATGGTCCTTGGTTGAAAAAAGTTTGAGAACCCCAGTGCTAGAGTACTTAAACTCGTTGAAATTGGTCGTGCTCTCAATTTCGGGACGGATGAAAATTATACATCCAGCCTTATCGAGTCCAGCTGTTTGGTATCAAGCTGTATCGTGGCCAGCCACATCGCATACATCCTTATTATGTTTAGGCGTATCGTGCTCTCCTATATCGCATCCATCGCCATCGTGACCACCTATATCGCATCCATCGCCATCGTGTCCACCTATATCGCATCCATCACCATCGTGTCCACCTATATCGCATCCATCACCATCGTGTCCACCTATATCGCATCCATCACCATCGTGTCCACCTATATCGCATCCATCACCATCGTGTCCAGCCATGTTGAATCCAGTCGCATCGTGTCCAACCGTATTATTTTGCTATATCGGATCTAGCCATATCACGTCCGGTCATATCGTCATATTGCGTTCAGTCATATCGTCATATTGTGTCCAGTCATATCATGTCCTGCCGTATCGAGCGGCAGTATTTTGTCTAGCGTACCGTTTCTAGCAGTATCGTATCCAGCTATATTGCGTCCAGCTGCATCATGTTCAGCAGTATCGTGTCCAGCTGTATCGCGTCCAGCTGTATCGTGTTCAATCATATCGTACTCAGCAGTATCGTGTCCAACCTTATCGTGTCTAGCTAAAGCGCATTTAACCGTATTGTATCCAGCTTTATTGCGTCTTGTAGAATCGTGTCCTGCCTAGTCGGACCTAGCTATATCTCGTCC
The DNA here is from genome assembly GCA_014220935.1 of Platorchestia sp. MABIK. Classification (NCBI taxonomy): domain Eukaryota; kingdom Metazoa; phylum Arthropoda; class Malacostraca; order Amphipoda; family Talitridae; genus Platorchestia; species Platorchestia sp. MABIK. Next base: position 67,512 of record JACJUY010004677.1, read on the forward strand.
TGCCTCTTCATATTCGGTTTGTCTAGTGTTTAGCCGTACGGTGTCCAGCGGAATCGTGCCCAGTAGTGTCGTGTCAAGCCGCATCGTGTCCTGCAACATCGTATCATATAGTTGTTTCTCACGTTGTTACGCACCATGTAGTCGTGTGTCTGAAAGTTTCGTGTCTAGAAATCTCACGTGCAGCAACCAGATGCCGTATAATTTTATGGACAGCTATCCTTAATCCAGGGTTCTCGTGCCCAGTATTCTCATTTATAATAAAAATTATTTTATTCGCTGTAGTAAATCTGGTGACCAAATTTCAGCGTGACAACCAGACCTCTCAGCGCGTGAAGCGGCGTGAACCAAGGGATTGATGAACTGAAGAGCTCCACATTTACTGAGAGAGACAAACGGTGCTTGGAAGGATGAGCTCAGTACCATAATTTACCACGCTTTATTTGTAAATGTCGTGTAGTCCTCGAGATTCTGAAGTAAAAAACGTGAGTTACCGCACTTGATGAGTTTGCACGAAAATGTTTTCATTCTTCTCAGCTCGATCTCTTTCTTGAAAGGTCACTTTAGTTCAGCGAGCAAGGCTGAAGCTTGGCAATATGGCAACACGATTAAGCGAAATTACGATTGGGTTCCAATAAATTTAAATTGTTCTTGTCATATATTGACGGAAATTGATTAAAGTGAAAGCATGATACTTTTCTATTTAGCAGATTTGGTGGTTCAAATTTTAATTTTGTGTGTTCTTGTCGGATTGAAATTGAAGATTCACTGCGAAGGAGTGAAACTTCCCAAACATTAAATTCTGCGCGTTTTTCAGTTAAATAAAAATTAAATTCAGTTAATTCAGTTTTCGCACTTCAGCTGTGAATAGCAACTTATTCTCCTCATGCATTCGAAATCAGTTCATTGTAATTGGATGTAGGGAACTGTAGATCTGGAGCGATTATTGTTTAGTAAAACTTTCAATGAATAATTGATTACTCAGTCATTTCTTATCAATAATTTTATGATGCTTGACGTTCATG
>JACJUY010004678.1:0-28190 GCA_014220935.1 Platorchestia sp. MABIK
CCTTATCTGAGTATCACCCTAAATAATAATAATAATACAAAAAATGCCGGCTCAAAAAAGGATTCCAAGAGCCAGAAGCAAAAAAGAACTATCATACAAGGCTAACAAAAGCGTTCTGCTATCCAGAATAGAGAGAATACAAACAATTATTTTCGTAAAGTGTGAACAAAAAGTCAAAATTAGATTGTAAGAATTAAATAAAACAAAATTCCTTATCTCTTATTGGAGTAAATAAACCAGATGATACGCTAATGCTCCTGGCTATGGGTGAAACTACCGCAAACTATATAATGAAATATGTTCTCTTAGTTCACTTAAAGTTGGGAAATGATCAAAATAAACAATATTGCATGGGATTAACTTTTAATATGTGAAAATTTTAATAGAATAATAAATTTTAGCTGGGAAACATCCAACATTACGGTCACATAATTTGCCCAGCTCACCATACAGCTATCTATCGGTAACAAATGCAATAAAATATAAAAAGATTAGATCCATTATATATACTGAGACAGAGACATTTTTTATTAAAAGTTTATTCCATGTCAAGGTTTTTAATCCGATGCTTTTTATGACATTCATCATTTTATTTTTATAGCAGTCTGGTATTTATGACATAATTTTCACAAAATAAAAGTTGACATAATCTCTATATTTTATCAAAATTCAACCCAAATCAAAAATTATTTATTTGGTTGCACTTGTTTATTTAACTGATCCGCAGACGAGCTCTGTGCATTGTGTCCGCCTAATGTGCGTCACATTGGTGACTCACGTTAGCCATCGGACGCAAGCGGAGTTCCGTGTTACACCCAAGTTCTAATGAAAAATTAAGACTTATGCATTAAAAAAGAGAAATGGCACGCATCGTTCAACAGTAAGTTTCTGGTTCATCTCAGTACATTTGAATTGATGATTAAAGTAATCTTTGCTTGTCGGATTAACTAGAAATGGATGAAGGCCTACGAATTACGATCTACACTCGCAAGTGGCTATGATTACGATGACTTTACCACCTTTTCAACAGCCGCACGTACATTGCTCAAAATTTTTCTATACAGGATTTATCGGTAATTCTTGGTTCAGCTTCTGTAATAAATCTAATTGCTGATTGCCTGTAAGAAGCAATTAGGTGTCAAGCACTTGAAATCCAGATGTTTCATATCACCATTAAATAAACTAAAAATTTGTGTTTTCAAAGCTGTTTAGCCCTCTGAGACTTGAAGAACATTCAATCCTAACAACTATAAAGACTTTTATGTAAAATAAAGATCAGAAGCTTAGAGAATTTGGTAAATGTGAAGTAGAGGACAATAATTGATTTTTCATTTTTCACTGGCTAAACACAGTTAATTAGATTGAAATAAACAATTTTTCTTCTATGCATTTTTCGGGGCAAATGAGTATTTAACAAGTTATAGGGGTAAATTAGTTACCGCAACTCTAGTGTTTGAAGCGGGAAGTAATTCATCGAGCGCGTTGGATGGCAACACTACAATGGACTCTCCCTTCCGACGCGCTCGAGTGATCGAGTGCATTCCCGCCATCTAAGACGAAAGTTAACATACCGCTATAACTTGTTATTTTTTGGGTGATAATTTCTATTGTGTTATTAACTAAAAGATCCTAGAAGTGTGTTCAGGCTCCGCAGTGTCGGCAATTAATAAATTACGAAGTATCCAAACGTACTCTTTGCAGCTCAATCGCGCAACAACTAAACCTACCGCTCTAACTCTTAAAATACTCATTTGCCGCAAAAAGTGTATGGAAGAAAAGTAGTTTATTTTGATGTTATAGTACTGTGATTCAAGCAACAAAAATTTGAAAATTGATTAGTAGCTGTTGATTTGAGCGCAGTTGTCATCAAAGACGAAAATTAACATACCGCTATAACTCGTTAAATGCTCATTTTCCCCAAAAAGTGCATGAAAGAAAAGTTGTTTATTTAGATCAAATTAATTATAATTAGGCAGCAAAAATTGGAAGATCGATTATTGTCCTCGCCTTCACAAATACCGATAATTCCAGCATTTCCATGGTCAGAAAATTCAGTATCAAGACCAAAGTCAAAAATGAGGTTGCTTTATCAATAAGTGTTATGAAATTGTAAAACTAGTTTTTGAAAATTTACTTGTTGAAAATTAATTTGGTAAAAGGTATGGAGAGCAGACTAATTAATTTTGAAATTTTTGATATATGTCTCATGGTAATTAGATCAAAATAAACAACTTTTATTCAATACACTTTCCAGGGGAAATGAGCATTTAACAAGTTATAGCGGTGATGTAATGTAATGAAACTGAACTGATTTAACCTAACATAACCTAAGGTAACATAATGTAACCCAACGCAACTCAACATAACTTGATATATCAAAACGATCATTCAAGCGCATTGAAACAGATTCTATTAGTCTCCCTTTGAAACGATTGTTTCCAATTGAAAGACTAGAATTGCGGTAAGTAATCTACCACTATTTCCCCCAGAAATTGCATAGAAGAAAAGTTGTTAATTTCAATTTAATTACCTTGATACCAGCATCGAAAATTCAAAAATCAACTAGTCAGTTCTCCTTAACATTTACCAAAAATTTAAAATTTTGAATTTGACCAAAAATTGACTAATATTCTTTTAGCAAAACTGAGATAGGCTATAATAAGTTACAGTGGTTTGTCAGGATGATGATGGTTCTTTTAAAATAGGCCTTATTTGTAATAACCAATGTTTCTGTTTTTGACTCTTATTTAAAAAAGTTCAATAGTATTGCTAGGGTAAAATTTTCTTTAGTATAACATTGATCTCAATCACATATGAAGTCTTAAAATAGTGGTAAAATGAAACTTTGAAATAACAGTTTACTCAGAACAAAAGAAGATGCTTAACTAAATCCAAAAGAACAACTAAAAAAATATTGAGAATTATATAAGAAATAGTAAGACTTGATAGATGGTATTAACTGTACAGTAGGAAGAAAAAATACCATTAAAATTAAAGAACATAGACCTGACATGTTGACATGGAAACTGTTGGGACAGTAAAAAGAATTGATATAAGCTTGTAAATACAAAGCCCATTACTCCTATGGGCAGGCTTTATAAAAACAAAAGTTAAGCATCAGTGGGAAATGATCAAAATCTCAAGGAAAGAAGTACCAAAAGGCAAGTAATATAAAAAAAGAACAAAATTTAATTTATCTCAAAATATGAGGAAATCAATCATGTTGTAATGAGTATATCAAAAAATAAGGGGAAAAATAATGAAAGTAAAGAAAAAGAACAAATAAAGATTATGAACGCAAAACAAATATAAACTGGTGGACAGTAAATGTCATTAGTGCAATAGTTAAAAACAAATAAACATTTAAATTTACTTGAAAATGGCAGAATCAGAGATATTGTGATGTCTTGAGCTTAAGACTAATTCAAGTATAATTAAGTAGCACACAAATGAAAAACAGCATGAGCAAAGGGGTTAGGTAGAAAAAAAATGCTCAAATTAGGCTTGTAAACAAATATTTCTACTGAATGACAATGACCTTATGCGATCTCCTGGTAACAACCGAGACAAATAAGATAAATCTTCAGGGTTGTAGGTTCAAGCATTTTGCTAACAAATTGTATTCTATGAATAGTGATATAAGAATTTACTTATGAACCGTCTCCTAAATAGCAGAAAAATGTGACCCCATTAATTTGTAAAACGCACAGACTTCCAACATACTAAGAATAAGATTGGCAACCTAACCAAGGAGAAGAGATGCCAGACTTGCCTGAAGAGCGATGATCTAGCAGGATATCTCTTTTGTAGGCTGGAAGGTTTTTTACTGTTGTTTAGTGTTACCATTATTAAAAGAATTTTGATTTGAAATTATTCTACTCTATGTATTTGCATGATAAATGTGTAAAGAAATCAATGAGAGCTCAAGAAAGAAATTCAAATTAGCACAATATGAACAAAATTTAGATATGAAAAAGAATTGCGTACCTTCAAATAATAAAATAACTAGAAGATTCTTGTTACCTCACAATCTCTCAGATAATACTAAATATGATGTTGTAAAGGTTCATAACCCATTTCAAGCGGTGGAACTATTTCATATATAGTTTGTCCAGAAATAGTCCCATTCAGCGGCACGTCTATATGTATAGTTGTCACCAAACCATTACCCAACGCGCAGTGTTCCAACCGCCACTGGGAGAGGACCCTGTGCCGCCTACGAATAGGTCACACCCAGGTGACTCATGGGCACCTGATGGACAACAGCGCACCACCTTATTGCGAGGACTGCATAGTGCCCCTGACCGTGAAACACCTTATTGAATGCCCTTCATACATAGAGGAGCGTATACGTTTCTTTGGCCCTAACCTCGGCAACCTCTCTCTGTCCGATTGCTTGGTTGGGAAACCGTCGGAATACAGAGGACGCTTATACTCCTATTTACATTCTATCGGCGCTCTTAATAATATATAGCAGGCTGGTGCAGGTACAGAGACTGGAGGTGGGAAGACCGAGGTCGATGTGCCTGCACTACTATAACGTGTGTGAATGAGATGGCCAAGCGGCATGTGCTGCAGCTCTCGGCACCCTGCTTGGGGAGAGGGGGTATCCAGCATGGGTGAGTCGCTCGGCCAAGCGTGGGAGGGTAGCTGGAACCCCCATATAGGGGTACCAGCTACCACAAATAAAACTCAACCCTAACCAGACCTGCAAACTAGATAGAAAATATTCCAACCTTGATGGTTTGTGTAAGGAGCTGACTTGCGAGACAGCGCCTGGTGATGGCTTTCTGCCTGGTCCAGGCGAGCTAAACGACACACCATGCCAGCACAAAAATAAAATGTACTATACCTGAAAACTACAACTATGCCGCCACACGGCGATGATAGGAATGATATTTGCTTTAGGTACCGAAATGATGAACTAGGGAACATCGGATTCACCAATGAAACGTCTTTGTAGCGTCTTTGGTGGTAAAACGACATGTATAATAATAATGTATAGTTGTTTTTTTTCATTCCGTCTGCTACATATAAGCGGTGGCTACAATATAAAGACTGCATGCAAAAAAGTGTTGTCTGGCATCCTTTTCAGTTTCTCAGACAATTTTAAGCAAGTTGAACAATGAGTTTAGTGCCTTACCAGATGTCAACATGGGTGGTGCGTGATTGTGGGGCAGGAGAGGTTGCAGACTTGCTGCTATACATGCTTTGCTATCATATTTTGCTTGTTTTCTCAGTTGTGTTGAAATTTATTGACTTGCTAATATTTACAGTCCTTTCATAATAATAATGAAAGTAATAGTCTCCTCTATTAATAAAAGTAATAATTTCATTTATTCATTAAAAAATCTTGCATATATTTGTAAGCAAAATACTTCCTTTGCATTATGTTCAAGCTTTTGTCTTTGTATCTGAAAAATCAGTTATCATGTTCAGATGTATCAATCCATCTGTGATGGGGTCTATCAATATACAGTACTTATTATTTTTACGTCTGTACTCAAGTTGAAAAACGTCGGTACTTATCAAAAAATAAAAATCCATGCAAGCCTATACTTCAGAAATTAATCAAATTGAAATTAATTCCTCCTCTATTTTTTATGCATGATTCCAAATAAACTGTAATTAAAATATCCTTTTCATTCCTATATTTCCAAAAATTAGGTCTAACCTGGTCCCATTAAGCAGCAGAAACTATGCATAGTCACAAGCAACAACATATTCCTTCCATGTAGCATGACTATTTATTGTGAGAAGTCACTGTTGTCAACAATGGCAGCTACTAAAAATGGATCACTTTAAAATTTGTGCACTCTGGTAGATACCTTGTTGCTTAGAATGTGTTAATTATGATACTGTTTCGTTACATCTTGTGAGAAGTTGTAAATTGTTCAATGCTTGATCAACAAGTTCTTGTTTTAGACATCTGTAATTTTTTAATTCTTTTCATTGTGAAAACTATTTCTTTATATTTCTAAGGTAGTTTTGAAGGTAAATGTAAACAATTGTTTGAAATTTCAAATCATATTTCAAAATTTTTGACGGATCTAATCACAGTTATGCTTTAGAGAAGCAAACAATTTTTCCCCATGAAATGTTCAATAATTAAAAAAAAAAATTCAGGAGTGAAATAAGCATGAGGTATTAACATTGTTATTAACATAACATTTGAATAAACGTTCTACCTCTCAGGGGGATACAATTGTTGTATCTATGGGAATTAGCACTCCCAGGGGGACAATGTGAGGGCCCAAGCTGAGAGTTAGGTAGGCTTTCTTTTTTGTTGAAATAAAATGTTTTGTCATGTTAAGGACCATCTTTTTTTTGGTTCACAGCTGTCCTGTATTTCAGCACCTACTACTTTCTTCTTCAACTTTGGTCTTGTTTTGCAATCTTCTTTCACAACTTACTGTTTCTATGCCGTTTCTGCATGGAATCCGTGTTTCTTTAACTCCAAACTAAATAGTGCCTTCTTCCTTCCTCTCTTTGGATTGCCTTTGTTGCGGATAGGGAGGCTTAAACTAACTAATAATCTAATCTAATCATTCATAGCCTTAAAGTTTTTGCGATATATTTATTTTTTTCCCAAAGGAAACATCTTTACAATTTCTATATCTCAGCCAATATTGTACATAAAGATGATTGTTTTTTATTTGATTCACAATGAACATATCTACAAAAGTAAGTGCCAATTTTTTATATCACTTCAGGAAAAATTTTAGAAATGTTTGAATTCTTAAATCCTATTTTTTTTACATGGTAATAAAAAATTCTAATTAACTTATTAAAAAAAATACCTTTCAAATATATAGTACTGTATATACTATATAGTACTGTATATAGTATATAGTCTAGGCTGCAAATTTTGATAAGTTGATTAGAAATGTTTTTATTGCCATGTAGAAAACAATTAATTTCTAAAAATTAAAACGTTATAATTTTTTTCTGGAGCGATATAAAGAACTGGCACTCACTTTTGTAGATATGTTGATTGTGAATCCAACATAAAAGTCTCTATATGTACAATATTGGCTGAGAAATGAAAATTTTTAAACATTTCACCTTTGGGTGATAGGAGGGAATGGGTAAATTACAAAAACTTCAAGGCTCCAAAAGTCTATTCAAATGTTATAAAGAAGTTATGAATACCTCAGAGCTTATTACACTCCCAAAGTTTTTTTAATTAATTTTGAAATTTCTTAAGAAAAACTGTTTGCTTCCCTTAAAATCAAATGCTTCCAGTTCAACACATTCACTACATTTCTGAGGTTGTTAATGGTTGGTTAGGGTGTAAGTAGCGAAATATAGAAATAGACTTTACTGCTCAAATACATTTTTATCCACCTAAGAAATGTGGAAAATACAATTTTACAATAACAGTTCATCTTGTATGATACCAGTAATTTTTTTAAAAGGTTAAAAAGTTAAATAAAAAGAGATAAAATATCATTCATGTATACCAGTACATGAATGAGCAATTTACCTATTGGTGCACATATGGCCCGGTATGTAAAGAACGTGTTTATGGTTTTTGTGTTTAGCTGAAGCGTTATTGCCAGATTACAGGCATCTTGTCATTCTCATCAAAATGGAAGTAAATCAGGCTTGTCAATGAGTCATTTTAAAGCTATATATATCCAGAGGTGAAGCAAGTTTAATTTATCAAGATTCATTTTTTTTCTATAAATGGCTACAAGACTGCACTTGTGCTCAAATTTTGGAAAAGCATTTCAAGTGAAGAGTTTAGGTGCTTTTTAACCAGCAAGAGAATATATGTAATGCATGCTTCAACCAAAAATAGGAAAATAGTGCAACTTACACAGTAACCATCAGCCAAGTGGAGTAAAATACACACAAAAAAGAAAATGAAAAATTTACAAAAAGAAATGCATAACTTGAAGAAACATTTTACTATATTTGACTTGAATGTAAACATCAAATTAAATAAATTTCAAAGCTCAAAGTTAAAATAAGAACTTCAAATAATAAATAATAATCCAACATGCAAGTAACCAGCTATTGCAAAATTACTCATGTCCTTAAAAGAGATAACTTCAAACTCACCTACCAGTGCAACTGAAGCTTCTCATTTAATTATGTTAGTCTTGCTACTGATATCTTATAGAAAACTTAAATTTGCTAGCAAAGCTGGAAAGAATGAGAATATACAGTTCAGCTATAATAACAAAAATAAAAAATTTTTTTTAAAAGAGGCATGAAGGCTGTGTAACAAAAAGGAACAACATAACCCCTGGTTACAGTATATTATTGGATGAGTTCATCGACAAATAACAGAATTAATGCTTAAGGTCATAACCTGAGAATTCTGGTTAATGCTCAAAGTTTCTTGGTGTCGGTGTCTACTTACTTTTCGGCTCAATGCCTTTGAAGGAATTAAGTAAATTTTATGAATATGCTATCAATGAAGGCTTCTGACTATCCAGCCTCAATAACATCTGCTTCATTCTATTGATCTTCACTAAATTTCTGGTACATATAAAACTAGTTCAAATGCCCTTGGGGGAATACAACTATTGTATCTATGTAGATTTGCACTCCCAGAAAAAAATGTTGTAAGCTGAAGGTCAGGTAGGACTTTATTTTGTTGAAATCTACTCAGTTTTTACTTTTTTGGAAGGCCATTTTGTTTCAAAAACGTCTTTCTCAACTGACACAACTTTCTATCCACTGGAGGTGCATAGGATTTGTATTCTCTAAACTCCAAATTAGATGTGCCTTCCTCCCTCCTTTCTTTCTTTGGAACATCATTGTTGAGATAAGGTAGGCTTAAACTCTCTTATCTAATATAATAATAAGCTAGTTCAAATCCTAAATACAATAGGTGGGAGCTTGCTAAATCAGAACCCTTTTGTAACATGGTAATCAATTGGGCATTTGTTTTCATCGACACTTTTGTCCTGTACTGCCTACTAAAGAACACACAATTCTTTGGGAATTGTTTTATTCATCATTCAATACTTTTTTCTTGTTGCATTTTGGTTCTTAATAAAGCTGTTGGACATTTTTTTCATAGTTGATAGTAGAATTATACTTGTGACTTATCAGATTTTGTTGAAATATTTGACTTGATATAAGTTAATTTTAAGCGATAAAACGTAAGGTGTACCTTTAATTTTTGTGTTGCTCATTAGTTACCTATTTGACCAATGGAGAATGTTATTTCTGTGAAATAATGAATATTTTTCCTTTATTTTGATTTTAGATTGTTTTTGATAAGGCTAGCAGCAGTAACAATCCTTCAAAAATGGAGTTCCTTTTTGGCAAGAAAATGACTCCTGAAGAGATGTTGAGGAAGAATCAGAGAGCTTTGACAAAAGCAATGAGAGATTTAGACAGAGAACGAGCAAAAATGGAGCAACAAGAGAAGAAAATCATCGCTGACATCAAGAAGATGGCAAAAATGGGTCAAATGGTGAGTTTTGGTTGTTGCTTGTAGTCATTTGATCTTGGCATAAGTAGGAGGTCTTAATTTGAGAATATTCTGGGTTGGAAATGATAAGTATCTTTCACAGATTTTATATTCTTTCTCTGGATACTTTTTTGTCAACTGTACAAATGATGCTTTATATATGCCATCAATTTCTAGGAAGTTTGTTATGAAAATAAATGGTTTTAATTGTTGGACAAATTCCTATTGTAAAATCTTTGTATTTGTTACTTTTTCACTGTGTAATTGATTATTTTGCTGATAAATTTTGTGACCTGGCACAATTTAACTTATAATGATGAATAGAAATTGAAGTAAATTCAATTTATAGTTCAGTAATCTATGCTTACATGTTCAAAATTGTTCATGCTATCCAATGCAGGAGACCGTGTATTTGCTGAGCTTATAGTGTTTTTCTGTTTACTACCTGGCCACAGTCAGCAGAGACAAATCTCCAGTGATCATTTAAAGCTGTACAGCAAACCAGTACGGAAGTGCTTAGGAGATATGCTTTTACTCGATTCACTTGTACTTGTGGCTACTTGGTACTTGTACTAGCATGGAAAGTAGATTATTTGTATTGATTTTATCAATTATCACACTTTGAAATATATGCCAGTGTTTAATTGCATTATTGATTTGTAATTCACAAATATTTCTATTACAACTCATTTGTGAAATAAACAGCTGAATCTTGCCCCTCGTATGTCTCTTCAGAGGAAAAAACGAGTAAATGCTTTGCAAACTGTATATTCATCAAGAATCTGTGATTATCAGTTGCTTGTGATATAATTTTTCTTAAATATTTAATTAATTTTAGGAATCATGAACTGATGAGCAATAATATTGCAGCTCTGCTCAGAGCTTCCTGTGTCTTGCTAATTTTTAACCACTCTAGTTGATTTGTACATTTTTTATGCAACGTTAATTGACATGAGAGTTTCACCTCCAGGATGCAGTGAAGGTGATGGCCAAGGACTTGGTGCGGACGCGTCGCTATGTCAAAAAGTTCATCATGATGCGCGCCCAAATCCAGGCAGTCTCTCTCAAAATCACAACCCTTAAAAGTCAAAACTCTATGGCCCAGGCAATGAAAGGAGTCACCAAAGCAATGATGAGTATGAACAAGTGAGTGGGGGATGTTTGTTATATTTATATCTGTTTGCAAGGCTGGGGATTGATGATGTATCGATTTAATGTGTGCATTTAAAGTAGAAAAAAATTTGGGCAATCAATTCCTGCTAAAGGTTAATTAGGTTAAACAGTGTTGCATAAAAGGAAGAACATTTGGAGTCAGCTTAAATAAATATATTCTCTTCAGGAGAATACAACTATTGTGTCCATGAAAGTCATGGAAGTAATGCTCCCAGGGGAAAAATGTTAGGTTCCCATGCTGATTGTTAGGTAGGCCGTCTTTTTGTTGAAATAGAATATCAATTTTTTTGTTTTGTTACAAACCATCTTTTTTGGTTCACTGCTGTCCTGGTTTTCAGCACCTAAGATGTTTTCCTTCAACTTTTATCTTGTTTCACAGCCTAACTTCTAAAACTTGCTTTTTCTATGCACAAGGAATCTTAGATGGAAACACACCTTGTGCATAGATTCCATATTCTTTTAACTCAACTCTAAATGGTGTCTTACTCCTTCCTCTCTTTAAATGTCTTTGTTGTAAGGGAGGCTCAAATTAATTAACAGTGTAATTTAATCTTCATTGATTTATATGAAAATTTCTTGTAAAATTCTCCTTGTGTTAATTGTCAAGTTGCAAGAAGACCCAATTTGCAAGTGGAAATATGTTGAAGCAATTGTTTGTAAAGTGAGCCAAATTTAGCACCAATGGTAAGATCTATTTTTACTATACCATGTTGTAAGTTTGACAAGGCTTACCACATTGTGCTTTTCTGAATAGCTTTGATCAGAGTGAGATACTTAAATTGAAAACCACTGGTAACCATGCACTGAAGGCTTAAACTCTTAAAAGCAGTTTCACCCACTTGTGGAAATTTTGCTTTCAAACCGCAAAACATATTCAGTAGTGCGATCATTTTGAGCTTCGGTAGAATTTGGCAATGGCTGGGATATAATGATGCATAAATTTTGTGTATTTTTTCAATTTTTTTCAATCATGTACTCCGCTGATAAATATCATCATAAAATTTTGATGAACCGAGTTTTCCCTACTGCTTCCTGAATGTGTTACATTATTATCTACCTTTGTATTTTTTATGTGTGCAAAATTTTAAAATAAAATTATCTTTACATTTACAGATGGAATTACAAAAATATGTTGATTGAGTTGAAAAAAAAGTTTTGCCCTAGCATTGTGTGCCTTTTTGCAAATACTCATGTGTCTGTTCTTTGTGTGATACAGGCAGCTGCAGTTGCCCCAAATTCAGCACATCATGCAGGAATTTGAGAAGCAGACTGAGATCATGAACATGAAGGAAGAAATGATGAACGATGTCATCGATGATGCCATGGAAGGAGAAGACGATGAGGAGGAAAGGTTAGTGTCTTTTAGTTCCTGCTTCAGCTGGATTTTGCATTATTCAGGTGCATCAATAATTAATTTCTTTATTGCTGAACTGAAATGCACGTGTTCTTCATCTTTCAATACTGAATTGTTTATTGTATTTCAGCGATGCGATTGTGTCGCAAGTGCTGGACGAGCTTGGCCTTCAGATGACGGAGGGTCTGGGTGACCTGCCCTCTACAGGGGCAACTCTTGCATCCACCACGGGTCCTACGAAAGCCCCAGCAGTTGCTGTGGGGGACGACGGCGATGATGACATTCAGGCCAGACTGGACAACTTGCGGCGGGAGTGAGAGCGGCCGCTGCTCTCACCTGGCAGTGGATACATTCATGCCATTATGGTGCATTCAGCCGTGGTGTGGTCGATGCTCTTGCTGCATAAGTTAGGCCTGTCCTGTGTACATTTTGTGTCTCAAATTATCTTGAATGCAGCGGTGGCAAGGACATGAGTACGTGCTCATGATCTGGGAATAATTTGTGTGGAATAGGATCGAATGCGCTTGAAATGAATGAACTTTTTTAATCCGTTGAGAAAAACAAGTGTCACAGAATTGCCAGGCTGTACTTAAGGAGAACATTGCGTTGAGGTTGTAGCAGCGACGGAACCAGCGTCGCGTAGCCTGAGCTGAGCAATTGCAGCACCTGGGAGAGAAATGCGGGGTTCTTGTGTTGTGCACGACCTGTCTGTGATTTGTCCTTAGATGTAAGTGTAATTCTTCGGTCACCAATGCAAATGAAGAAAACGTTTCTGAATTAAAGCCCTCTGTAAGTTCGTACACATATTATCTGGCTTGCATTTACTTGTACCATTTTTGCATCTTAGGAAATTAGCACTTCAAGGGGGAATTTGTGAGGTCCCGTCCTAAAAGTTAGGTAGGCCTTCCATTTGTTGAAATAGTATAGGTTTTTGTTTTGTTACGTACCATCTTTTCTCGGTTCACTGCTGTCTTGTTTTTCAGCACCTTATACTTTCTTCTTCAACTTTTATCTTGTTTCATGAAGTTTTTTCCCCAACTTACTGTTTCTATGCATTTTGTGCATAGATTGTGCGTTCTCTTAACTCTAAACTGAATGGTGCCTTCCTCTCTTTGGAACACCTTTGTTGTGGTTAAGGAGGTTTAGACTAAATTTAATCGAATCTATTTGTAACATTTATTGATCATTTTCTGATACTGTTTGATTGTATCTTGCATTTTATTGCTTCGGTTCCGTCATTTTTAATTTCAAAATTAGTTAGCATTCCATGTTCTGTGCGTAGATGTAACGTGCTATAGCTAGTGTAACACACCACTAATGTTTTATGTGCAGAAATGTGTTCTGTCTCGTAAATGGCACTAATGCTTTGTCATTTACATAATTATTTTATGCTTCTCCGAACGATTCCGAGTTCGTGATTCAGGGTTGAAGTTCTGAGTGAAAATGGTTTTTAATACTACTAATGATATCGATTGAAATGTGGAAACTTGCTGAGTTTTTACTAAGAAATACATTTACCTTTTCTTCCCCATTGCGACGAAGCAGTCATCTCAACGGATATCTTGATTTTATCGTCACATCTGTACATCTTAGCGCTTCTTGATTTGAAGGATGCCCCTCACTTCGTGTTTCCGCATTCAGTATGCTTAATGTCGTTGGGCTGACTGAGCTGCGTTTTGCCATTTTCCTTCCGTCTCACATTGGTTCTCTTAACAAAAATGTTCTGCACGCTAGTCTTCAGTAAGTCTAATCTTATTTTTGATATGTTCAGTTGTAGCTAACCAATTCTTGTGTGTGAGGTCTGTTCACTTTAGATCGTCTCTCCGGGTCTTATGAATTAGAAATGACTGCAATCGAATTCCTATTAAATGGTTTTGTTTCATATAACGTTTCCCGGGAGAAATGCAAAGACAATTTCATCATTTAAACGTGAAAAAATGATGGCGTTCTGCTGATGAACGTCATTGACCCAAATGTAGTTACGAGCTATGGGAAGTTACACCTGTGAATTTATCAAAATATAGCCTCGTGTTCTTAGTTACCTCCTAGAATATATTTGTTTACTTTATGCTCATTTACCACTTTACCACACTACCAGACTTTTCAACTACATGTTGTGTAAGGTAATCGTCCAGTTAATTAGGATATGTGCAAATATATCATTCAAATTATTGTTCAAGTTATGAAAACTTTCAGAGAGGATTAAAGCAGTGTTCTCTAATCTAAGCTGGAGACATGTACGAGTAATACGAATTCTAGGTGGAAAGAACTGCAACATGGCGTAAATTACGCAATTGTGATGATTTAATAAATCCATTAATGAGCTAATACGTGATTGCGTCAATTTTCGAGCTGTGTGTTAAATAGATTATCACAAAGCTAGCTTAACTTTTCAGATAATTTGTATTAGAAATTTTATTCTAATACTAATGAATTTACGGCGTATCTTTGTGAAAACATAAAGGCATTGAAGTGATTCACATTTCAAATGCTGGACGCGCTTGAAAAGGATCAGTCACAAAGATGGTGTGTTGATTTTAAGTTTAATGCTTGTTCTACGTGTTTTCCTTACTTATTTTGTAAATCATATAGTGTATGATCTCAAAAGTGAGTGGTGCTGATAAATACTTCAGTTATCACAGCACGAGGATCACAGTTTGATCATTGAAAGCGATAGACTTTGCTACAATCTACCCAAGTTTATCACGCCAATCATAGATGAATTTAATTATTGTATGCGGAATAACGTTCCTCTAACTGGTCATCTTCTCAATTTTGGAAGAGGTCCGATGCGCTTAAGAATAAGCACGTCTTGTTTCCCAAACAATGAATATCTTGAGCTTCTACGTGCTCATCGATACTTTATTTTTCTGACGAAACAAATTTACATGCTGTGTGATCGTTACATTTCAATGTAGGGCAGCGTCCTGCACACTTCACTTACGGTCGACTTGGCGGACCGCACAGTAACTCGACAGGCTTCAGTGAAGTAGCATTCGAATCCGTCGCGCATTTCAGTTCATGCCTTGCTGTGCCATCTTCTTTGTCACATTTCTTTAGGGAACAGTAGGCCTTGCATGTACAAATATCTCTTGAATGCAGTTTCTGTTATTGAACTTTTCAAGTTAAATTCTGTGCTGTTTTCTGTAGATAGTTTTCCGCGATATCTCAGCCACTTATTAGGGTGAAGATATGTCACAATTAAAGAAAAAGGCTCGGTGATGTGCAAGTGTGTCCTTCGCTTCATAGGATAGTAGCAATAAATTTGAAAAAAAAACATCGTTTAAACAGAGGTCGTTGAACTGCTGTGACCGCATCTCCCCATAGCCTTAAACTTGCGAGATGGTAACAAGTTATCCTTTCGTCAGTGGGCGTGATCTGAGTGCTCACATTCGAGAAAATGTTAAATTTTGAGGTTTTAACTAGTTCTGATTTCTAGATTTCTGTTTAGTTAACTCGGTTTTTAAATTTCTCGCTGCATATTGGCCTTCCACTTATTATGCTTCGATGCTTCTTACCTGCGCAGCAAGTGGAGGAGTGTTGGCAAAATTTGTAGTGTATTCCTTTATTTGAAAATTTAAATTTTGTTCCATTATTCAAAATTTACAAGTAGTCTGCCGACGCAATCAGAAGTTATTTCTGGTGTATTGTGCGTTGTGATGCAGCGCCGACGTAGCAAGACGGACGAGTGCAGTCTAAAGTTGCGTCTGACCTGTGAGCCGTGATGGCTGAACTGTTGATTATTTATATTTTATAGAAGCGACTCCGTAACGGTAAATTGTTTTTATTATCCCCTCAAAAATATTTTCTGGTTTTCAGTGTTAATATATTTGTTTGACTTTATTTCTGTTTATCATCCCCTCAGGGGGATACAACTATTGTATCTATGGGAATTAGCGCTCCCAGGGGGGCAATGTGAGGGCCCGAGCTAAAGGTTAGGTAGGCTTTCTTTTTGTTAAAATAACATAGGTTTTTGTTTTGTTACGGACCAACTTTTTTTCGGTTCACTGCTGTCCTGTTTTTTCAACACCTACTACTTTCTTCTTCAACTTTGATTTTGTTTCATGAACTTCTTTCTTATCTTCCTGTTTCTATGCCCTTTCTGCATGGATTCCGCGTTCCCTTAACTCCATACTAAATGGTGCCTTCTTCCTTCCTCTCTTTGGATCGCCTTTGTTGCGGATAGGGAGGCTTAAACTAACTAATAATCCAATCTTCTGTTTATCAGGAAAATCGCCTGACTCGTATTAGTTAAAAATCTATTATTTTGACCGAGTTCGCTAAGGAATAGAAAATTTGCACATCCGTATGCTCAGTCAGGCAGTATAGAGCCATTCTGATCAGGAGGGTTTTCAAATAATGTCGTCGTGACGGTACAGCTGATGCAAAATTTCATTTGTAGACTTGGTTATACTTCGTGTTTTTTGGGCCAGAACCTCCGAGTTAGAAACAATTTCAAACTAAAGTTTGACCATTCAGCACCTAACATCCCTGCCAGCTAGCCGGATGCTTCATTGCTCAGTTTTCCAGTTGGAAAATAAAACTTTATTTTTTGGTCAGAATAACCAACGTAGCGTCGGCAAGCAGATGAAATTAACATAGAAGTATCACCGATAAGTTTGTCGATCCTCGCATGCCGCGACCAGTAAAGACCGCTATGATAAGCGTATCTATTTTGCTTGTAATCTCATTCCGCTTAATTGAGGCAAGTTTTACAACTCCAAAACGCTGGCTCGCTCTCACTTTATCTCAAAATAATCGCGCGGTTATGATTAATGGAAGGAAAAAATGCTGAGCTCTGAAAGTAAAATATTTATTAAAAGGACGAAGTAGAAAAGTTTTAAAAAATACCTGTCACACGCAATGCGAGAAAATAAGCACAAACTATGTATTCTAGTTGAGCTTATTTTACATTATCTATCAAGACGAAGGGGATTTGAAGTAAAAATAAACAAATATTTTAAAATACTTACCACACATGGTCCCCTAATTCTCTTAGACAACGGTATAATCGCACGCAGTTCTCAAGCGAGATTAATGACAAATTTCTCGGCGTGTCTTACATTTTTACCTTTACATGTAAGGTTGCTGTATTCAACGTTCTTTATCGAGATTTTTCTGAAGAAGAATTCTCAGCATCAAACTAGGAGCTTCAGACCATGAGAAGAGAAATAGTTAAGTGCACACCAGATTAGATTATTAGTTAGTTTAAGCCTCCCTATCCTCAACAAATGAAATCCAAAGAGAGGAAGGAAGAAGACACCATTTAGTATGGAGTTAAGGGAACGTGGAATCTATGCAGAAAGGGCACAGAAACAGTAAGATGAGAAAGACGTTCATGAAACAAGATCAAAGTTGAAGAAGAAAGTAGTAGGTGTTGAAAAAACAGGACAGCAGTGAACCGAAAAAAAGTTGGCCCGTAACAAAACAAAAACCTATATTATTTTAACAAAAAGAAAGCCTACCTAACCTTTAGCTCGGGCCCTCACATAGTCCCCCTGGGAGCGCTAATTCCCATAGATATAATAATTGTATCCCCCTGAGAGGTAAGTGCACACCAGCACCGAGCAGGACTGATGCACACATGAATCGAATATACACGTGCGGCTACCTTTTGTAGATGTGGCTTCTCGGTGTTACGTCCGCCTTTCGTTTGTTTAAACTCAGGTTAAATAAAAATCAGTTTAAGCCTCCTAAACCGCATTCAAGCAAAGGTTATTCACGAGAACACGCTATAAATGAATACATTTGACAGAAAGTCTGTCGTTACTGGTAAACATCAATAATGCAATTATAATAACCTTTGTAGGATGAAATATGTAATTTGAAACTTCTACTTACACCGGGCATCATTTCTAACACGAATAAGGAACAGAGGTTCTCGAACTACACATAGGTTACGTTTTACCCTAATCTGCTTATTAGGAGTCAAAACATCATTTGACAGCCCCATGCTCTAAAAAATACATTACACAAGGAATTTCACCATTTCATGGAACCGAACGTAAATAGGGTCATCTTTTCAGGTAATACGTTTCTTACAATGCATGTGACTATCATACAATTTCATCAAAAAATGTCATTTTATTTTAACTGAAATGAAACCTCACATTTCCAACAATGACAATTCGAACTCCCTACCATCAACGTCAGGACGCAAAGACTTATCCCCGGTCGAACAGGTATCAATTTCAACGCTTGAAACAAGGAGGGAATTGTGAATAACTTCCTTCTTGAGTAGGAATCCGAGTTATTCCGAGAGTAGGAATCCGTCAATGGGATTGGTTCAAACTCATGATATTTCGTACGAAACGCAAACATTCTTCACACTATCTCACGGTGCTCACTGTAAAGTCATGATCCGTAGAGGAAAGTAAGATTGAACTTTAATTTTTTCTCTGTTATGATAACCCTCAAACGCACATGTAACACTCTCGTCTGCATTGAAGTACATACTACGGTTTCGTATATGAAATATCACTAAAATTCGTACAAAGGCAATATCAGTATCACTTGACTACTTTTTTTCTTCGACATCTTACTTCTTAGCATTAAATTTTCGTAATCATCAACACAAATATATGATAATGATCTATGCATAGCTACGACCCATCAATCGATGTAAACGATTCAGAATGCTGAGCAAAAAATTGCTGTCAGCCATTAAAAAGAATTTCAATCGAACGGGTTCCGGCTGTACATTGATATCGTCAACAGTGCAGGATAAACATAGAATCGTTTTCTAAAATCCTTTCAACTTCACGCTTCAAAAGTTGAAGATAATCCTTCCTTAGCACCCGTCAAGGAACTCACAAATCTCAACCGAGACATGTACTACTTCAACAATTGAGAAAGATAAAATGAATATGTAGACATACAGGCACCCAATATCTACGATCGAAGGGTTGCACATACCTAAAAGAATCTAAAACCAATCAACGCTAAAAAATTAAAAATATTGATGATGATTAATGAGGTTGGTAGCTTAGGAATCCGACAAAAACGGGAATGAACATAAACACAGTATTTGGGAGCTGTTCCTTGCGCCTTCATTTCACTGATATGTTGTTTGCTGGAAATTGTTCACACTTAACAACGTTGTAGAGAAGCATTATCCACACAGTTACTTAAATAACTTCAAACTATGATACAATGAGGTACACAAACATCTCATCTTACGGTAAAGAAGAAGAGAGCGAGACTCACAGCCTTCTCCACTTGACAATTTCCTGCTGCGCGATGGTCAAGACGTGTTTGAAAGGCACATTGATGTGGGCGCGCCATATCCTCCTCACACGGCCCCACACGCTCGCAGGGAAGTTGGGCGACTGGATGCCGTGGAAGACGCGCGCCACGGCCCGAGCAGTCCAGGTTTGGTCTAAGTGGGTACTGAGCAGCGTACGAACGTCCTGTCTCACGTTCGTTTCCAAGGCAGATGAGAGCTCAGGATCATTTTCCAGCGCTACTTTCTCGAGCTCCGTGCTGTTTATCTCAAAATAACGAGCGATCGCTGCTTTCAGACCGGCGCACCGATTTTCGTCAACCTGGTCGCAGCAAAGAAGTATAGACGCGTGCGAGGCCGCACGCAGAGTTTGGTGAGTGTATTGGAGCTGCTTCAGCTGGTCAGTTTCTTGCTTGATGGCGCGATCGTGGAGTTCATCAAGTATCCCGTCTCGTTCATCATCTGTCAAATTTCCTCTAACCATCAAATGGAAAGACAGATCAGAAAATTCTACCTTTACGCCAGACGGCCTCACAGCGCCTCCAGCAGTCATCCACTCGAGCGCCTTCAGCTCTCGCTTCACAATGCCGCTGTTCCAGCCCATCTGCGCCGCCACCTGCACCACAGGGAATGTGATGGAATTGCTCATCTGATGGTTGATGCCTTTCTGGTTATCTTTGGCGATGGCAACAGCTAAAGGAGGACACGATTTGCTCGCCGAGCAGAGCTGAGCAGCTCCGCCGTAGCAGGTGACGGTGCATGAGCCGTACACGCTAGGAAGAAGGTGCAACAAGTCTTCATCACGTAATTCTAAGTAACAGAGAAGTGTTAAAATATTCTCTTCTGGTATATCAAGGCATTCAATTAGTTCACTCACTGAAAGAGCAACTTCATGTTTAGGACAAGTGCGGTGTTCATTGATAACACTGGAGGTACCATTCGTGTCAAGGTTTTGCAGTTTTGTACAAATACACGGGTAGAAGACTTTGTCCAACAGTTTTCTTACCGTTACACGGTCTACTGAATTAACGAATATGAAACGTTTCAACTCCTGGATATCTCTACCATCGAGACAATCTAAAAATAAATGGCATTGCGAGAGCAAGCCGTCGCGCCCAGCTCGTCCTATCTCTTGAACGTAACTCTCTAAATTCTTTGGCATGTTGTAATGAATAATTGCGCGAACGTCAGCCTTGTCTATGCCCATTCCAAAAGCAACAGTAGCCACCACAATACGTATCTTGCCGGACATGAATTTATTTTGAATTTGCCGGCGACGGGATGCGGACAAACCTGCATGATAGGCCTCTGCATCTAAAGAAATTCCTCGATTTCGTTTTAGATTAGCTTTCACGTCGATCCTTTCGGTGGTGAGGAGTTGTGATCGAAGCAATGTGGCGACACGCTCGCACTCATCGCGTCTCGTGCAGTACACGATAATCGACTCGCAGCTCCCAAAACGATCGCCTTGTAGCAATTGAACGAGGGCTTCGTTTCTGTTAGCGTCTCTCGAGACCGAGAGCAGCAAATTAGGGGGCACAGAGCTTCCCCTGATAACGCCAGTGTCGAGATCTTCCACTTTCAAATGCCTCGCAATGCTCAGTGTGGTTTCATGGCGAGCTGTTGCAGTCAAACCTAAAATAGTTCGAACTCCCAAGTGATCACGCAACACACTACACACTCTCAGATACGACGGACGGAAGTTGTGGGACCACTGAGACACACAGTGAGCCTCGTCCACACACGCGAAGCCGATGGTCGGTAAGTCCTTCATTAGGGTGCCCAGCACACCCCCCGCACCACTGGCCACTACAGCCTCAGGTGACACCAGAAGAATGTGCGCCTCACCACTCCTCACAGCGTCCAAAGCCTTACTGCGTTGCTGCGGCGTTTGGTTTGTGTGTAAACAAACCGCGTGTAGGAACAACGGCAGGCCTGTCACCTGATCCTCCATGAGTGAAACCAAAGGCGAGACACAAAGGGTAATGCACTTTTGCTTCTGAGCATATAGATAAGCAGGGAGTTGGTAACACAAGCTCTTGCCAGACCCCGTTGAAAGAACCAAAAGCGTGCTTTTGCCTTGCAAAATTCTGAGGATGGCAGTTTCTTGCCCAGGTCGGAAGCTGGAGTGACCAAACATCAGGAGCGTGTCATGCACTTCCCGAGGACATGCAGTAAGGTCTCCAGGTAGAATGGGGTCTGCACTTTTCCGTTTATGAAAACTGAATTTCCCTACGTTCTTTGACTGACTATCCTCAGACAAGTTACTTTGTAATAATTCTTGTTGCATAGCAGCAGCCTCCAGCTGGTTTATTTCATCAACATCATAAGATCCATCTAGGTCATCATCAACATCGGCGTTCAGTGGCGAGTTAGTCGCATCTTCAAGTTCAATCAATTCACTCTCGTCTCTGTCGCTACCGCCGTCCTGTGCGGGACTTCCAGGCTCCTCTTCGGGTGTCGCGATCCCAATTGTTCTATCTTCACAAGAGCTTTTGCAATCCGTTTCTGCTGAACCATTCTCAACCTCGACCGAACTTGATGCAGCTTGGCTCGGAGGCACCACAGAGCTAGGAAGGAATATCCTGGTCGTCGAACTACCCTGTGACGTTTTTATGCCTCTGGCCATATTTGCTGCTTCTTCTAACGTGAGAAAAGTAACAGCAGGTCGGTCATCAGCATCTGAGTAGTCAATTTTAGATATTTTTCCGGGACACCTTGCAGCCCAATGGCCAAAGTCACCACACTTATGACATGTTAAATTTTTCTTTCTTTCACTCCCAAATGATTTGCCACTTGAATTTTTCAGGCTTTGCTTACGTTTCCACTCCATTCGTCGATACTTGCCGCCGGTCATAGTCTTTTTGCCTCGTGCATAAGTCTTTTTCTTGAGATCTATTTTAACAAAGTTATTATTTAGTGTTCCTCGTTTTATTTTATCGGCAAGTCGATCTTCCTTGCTCAAATACTTTCTTCTGGTAGCACCTTTTTTGACTGTCTCAAGTTCAAGTTGCTCATCATACTCAGGGGCTGCAGCTTCATCCACACTCGTCAAGTCTCTCGCTTGACTGCAAGTTGCATCAGCAGAATGTTCTTCACTCGCGGTGCTACACTGTTCGCCAGGATTCAATCGAGATCGAGTACGACGAGGTGTCTTCAACTTATTGCCACTGACGTTTGTAGAAATTCCATTTTTAATTTTCATGTTACGCCGTACTCGAACTTGCATTGATTTTTTAGAATTCCGATCGCTATCGCTCGATTCTGTCTCAATTTTTCTAGCCTTTATTGTCAATTTACGTCGATCGATTTCTTCCTCACTGTTTCTTGTGATCCGAGACAATCTTTTCTTCTTAGGTGGTGGCCAAACTGAAACTATTTTCCCAGACTCTTCAAGTTCGTCAAGTGATTCCTCAACTTTTCTTTTAGATCTTCTGGAAGCCATGCCAGGAAGCAGAGGCTCACTAAATTCTGAGGTAGAAGTTACAGCACTAACTGAATTCATTGCTATAGAAGTTGAAGGTACAGTGCACAGCATTTCATCAACAGAAGTAGAGATTTTAAAACCTGTACCATCAGGCAAACCAGGATTATCAAACAAACTATTATGAACCTCTGTGGTACAGACACTATTAGAAATAGCGGACGGCAATTTTTGTGTATTCATCAAATTGACCGAGGGAACACAATTCGAGTCAACCGCTCCACACGCTTCACCCATGGCTTTAGATAGATTCCTGGTCAATTTCACCTCGCTTTCATGCACATTGTTACCAAGTGACTCAAAATCACTAGTTGCAATAGAATTAATCTTCAAGGAAGAGGAATCTTGCTCGATCGTGCAACTGGAGTTCTTGAATTTCCCACTGAGAGGCACTTCTTTTTTGAGTTCATTTTGACCTCTGGGTCCATCAGATGATAACTTGCGATTTTTTTCACTAAAGTCATAAACTACTTCGTCGTCACTGCCAAGAGATTTAGCGCATCTCTGGATCCAGCTGGAGTTTATGCTTCCATTCAAACGTCCAGAATTGAAGGCCAACCCTGGTATCAGGTTAATGGCATGCGCTGTAGTGCGTTTCGGCGCTTCACAAATTTTAAACGACTTCTTGAAAATGTCGTGTGAAGAACTGTCATTACCATCATCTGGAACATCTTCTCCGCTGAAGCTCTGCTCAATACTTCCATCCATCTCGGGTATCCCGTTTGTACTTTGAGATAAACGTTCATGGCCGGCACTGTTCTTATCAACTCCAGCAGCTTTGCCCCTCATTACCTCACCGTTGGAACCTACAACACTCGCATGGTTGTGAACAGAAGTGCTCAGGTTTTTAAGGGAACCTTTAGACTTGTCAGAGTGTTTTGAAGCCTTGCTCTTCAATGAAAGTTTGACAGGCGGCAATGAAGGCGATGCAAGAAAGCTCTCTCGCATGTTTTGGGCTAATTTAGAATAAAGGTCAGATAATGGAGCGCGATCAACTTTCTTACAGAGATCTTTCTTTGGTCTGTTCAAAGATCGCCCAAATACTTCTTGATTATTAGTTGTTTCATCTGTTTTATCAGTCTTATTGTCGGAAGACTGACCAGAAATGAGCTGCGTCCCAGTAGAGTTGAAGGCCGAGAATGTATCCTCTTTTGTATCAGTTTCGTCACCCAGGAGTTTATGAGGTTTAGGCGAAGCATCAGCAGGGAGAGGACAATTACTTGCAGTCTTCTCTACTACGCTTGTAGATCCATCAAAGTTGTCAGAACTTGGTTCAGAACAATTTCTACTAAAACTATCCTCGCTTGGACCATCAAGCTTCGTTTTATCTTTAGAATCAAAGGAGTTACTTCGCTGAAGAGATTCGTCTACCGAGTGTTGATCTGCAGCTCCGAACACTTTCCTGAGCTTGTAGTACATGGAGTAGGCAGCCTGCACCTCGCTTGATGCTGCTGATAAAGCCTTGCGATCCGGTCTGCAGTTGTGCTGTGCTCGGTACTCGCGCTCCCATGCCTGCACACACACATCCACAGTATAAATTGCCACTTTAAAGCAAGTACCAGGTTTTCCTACAACATCCCCACAATAAATTGCCACCCCAAAGCATGCACACATTTTTTCAATGTCATCCACTTCAACACAAGTGTGAACAATACTCAGTTAGAACAATACTCAGTTCACAGCTCTATTTCTATTAGAAAAATGTTTTCATAGAAGCATGAAAGAGGACTATCTAGTATGGACCCAGTTTAAGGTATACAATAGTTGTATGAGGAATACAATGGTTGTGTTCCCCATTAATTTACATATATACACACACACATGTATACAATGAGGGGCAAAATAATACAACACATAGATTAAATTGCCAGATTCCAAATTTTTTAACCACGCACAATTACGAAAATTGGACTATATATAAACAATAGTATAAAAAGGTTAACAATATATCTAAAACCAACAAATATTTAATAGAGAAAAATTTGTAGGAACATTTATAATAAATACGTGAACAAAAGTTTACAATACCTGACTTCTTCTCAATATTTATACATTAAAATTATTGTAGGATTATTCCAGCATGTTATAATACATTTTACTATTTAGCAATTAAACTTTCGTCAGCATTTATCTCCAAAAACGTGTCATTGGTAAGGCAGCTCTCGTTCTGAAAGGTCGCAAGCATGGGTAACAATAAGGACATCAGCCAAGACCTTCACGAACGTATGGTGATGCTCCATAATGAAGGTTTGAGTTATTGGAAGATATGTGCACAACTGAGTGTTCCTATAGCCTAGTTTGGAACCATAATACGTAAGTGGAAATGCCAGAATCCAACTCTCAACAAGTCTCGAACTGGCCGTCCACGGAAGATTAAAGACTGTGCTGTTCGAAAATTGGTTCGAACAGTAGTGCAGAGGACTCAAACTACTCGTGAATAATTGAAGGATGATCTCAAGGTATCTGGAATCAATGCCAGCAAACACGAACAGCACGGCACTACGCCGTGTGAAGGTTTTTGCTCAAGTACCCCATCGTGGGACACCTCTTCTCCAGAAACGTCACGTCAAGGCCAGGCTGCAGTATGCCAACAATCATTTTAACAAGCCAGCAGCGTTTTGGAACTCAGTACAATGGTCAGATGAAACCAAAATCAAACTATTTGGGAGAAACAGCACAAACCACGAGGAGGCTCAATCATGGTGTGGGGATGTTTCAGCTCATCAGGAGTAGGTAAACTTTGCATCATTGAAGGAACAATGAATGGAAGGAAATATAGTGAAATATTGGAAGAGCATCCTACTTTCAGCTTGTTTGTTAAAATTGAAATGTGAATGGATTTTTCAACAAGACAACGATCCAAAGCATATTGCAAACGAAACCAAGGAATGGTTGAGGATGAAGAAGATAAGCATTTTAGAACGGCCAAGTCAATCCCCGGACATGAATCCGATCGAAAACTTGAGGAGGGAATTGAAATTGAAGATTCAGAAGAGAAGTCCCAATAGCATAACTGCACTCGAAAAAATTTGCATTGAAGAATAGAATAAGATTACACCAGGAACTTGTAAAAGGCTGGTAGTGAACTACTCTCTAAATGGCTCGAAGCCGTAATTAATAACAACGGCTGCTCATTGAAGTATTAATGTATGTATATCTTGAAATGTCTTGTAAATTTTTGTTCATATATTTATTATACATCTTCCAATATATTTTTCTATTAAATATTTGTAGGTTTTAGATATATTATTAACCTTTTATACTATTTTTAAATATATATATATATATATTTGGAACTATATATATTCCAAATATATATATATATTTGGAATATATATATATATTTGAAACTATATATATTCCAAATATATATATATAGTCCAATTTTCACAATTGTATGTGACCTAAAAATGTGGAATCTGGTAAATTAATCAACGTATTGTATTATTTTGCCCACCACTGTACACACATATATATATACACACACATATACACATAAATACACACACATTTATGTATACTTAAATACACACACACATATATAAACACATATTTACACATAAATACACACAAATATATATGTATACCTAGATATTATTACATTTGGGAAACAGTCCTTCATTTATACAGGTTTGGTTAAAAAATAACAACATAGTTTACATTCACAAGTCTTTTATTTAATTTCTCTAACTCCCTAAAATTATTTATGGTTTCAAAATCTAAAAACTTCAAAATGTTACAAATGGTCAAACTCAAAAATTGCTGTGACGCATTTCGGCTCTCATTCGCCATGGTCAAACAGAATATTCAGATACGGTGCATCTGTAGATTGCTGTTTCACTGTCCGTTGCTGGCTGCTGAGTGAGGGACAGAAGATGATGTGTAAAGGCAGACTCCGAGAGCCGATGCCTTCGGAAGTACAGTGGTTTGAAAAGTTTGAGAACACAATGGGTTCCGGTGCTCTGATTGTTGATGGACGGCTTCTCTTATTGAGTTTGTATTGCTTCCAGGATTTGTAGGCGGCTGTAGTCAGTTTCGTGATGCAGTATTTTTGTATTCGCCACAAATTGCTCCCGAGTTAAAATTCGGTAATGTTCTTCTTCTTGATGATTTTTTGGGCCTCCAGAACTTCAAGTGTATAGTTAAGTCTTCTTGAAAGGGTGGTGGTCGTTACGCCGATGTACAAGCGTTTGTAAGGTTCACAGTATTCATAGTTGCATTTGTACTCGTACACGACGTTAGTTTGCTTTAGAGCTGAGAACTTGCTACCTTGGTTGTTCTTGGAAATAAGGCTGGCAATGGTATGGCTCTTGTAATAGATTATGAGTCGTATGTGTTCGTTATAAGCGTTGCATTTTGTGTAGTTTTTATAATGTTTCAATATACAATCGTCGGTTTTGTATGTATAAATTAAATAAAAGATTTGGGAATGTAAACTATTGGCATCATTTTTAACCAAACTTATACACTAAATATTATATACACCCACAGATGTGAGTACTGTCTTTGTATGCAAGTATTACCTAGTCTCTTCCCACTGTATCTCAACTCTTACTCTCCTTTGCCACTCATTTTCATTAAATGTTACAGTACCAAATAACAACTTACTTATTTCTCTCTTTCTCTCTTCCTAATAACAACAATAGGAATAAAGATGTGGTTATGGCCTGAATAGTTTTTTTGCTGGCATGGAAAACTCATACGATAACATGTGAACTGTAAAAAACTTGAGAATTGAAAAAATTCATAAACAATGGTAATCAATTAATAGAGGTAAAAAGCTAAAATTACAATTAACTTCTTTAACTCACTTTTAACGAGCATTCTTTAAATTTTTCAAATGAATGAATGTGTTTGACTGATACAAAATTTCAATCCGAAACTATCAGTATTAAAATAGGATTCATACCTGTCAGAAGACTTGGTTGTAATTTATACTATACTACAAGTCAACACTTCATTTTTCAAAAATGTGAGCAAATGATACCTTGATATAAGCCCATTGCCTCTGCATGAGAAAAATATACTAGTTAATATAACCACCTAACAAATGGCTGCAATTATCAGAAAATTAAAAACCAATTCCACAAGATAACTGTAAGAAAATCCAAGGGTCAGGTTCTACTTGACATGAGCTAGAAGTACTTAACCTAAATAAAATGATTAAAATGTTATTTCCAAACTACATGGCAAAATTAGTCAAAACTGGTTCACAAAAATTACCCAGATGACAAGCTTTGTATTAAAGCAAAACAGCACTGCATATATTAAAGACTTGCCCATGCTTTGCCTTATATCAAAACAGTACTGCATATATCAAAGACTTTCCTATGCTTTGCCTAATATCCAAACAATTCTGCATATATCAAAGAGTTTCCCATGCTTTGCCTTATATCAAAACAGCACTGCATATATCAAAGACTTTCCCATGCTTTGCCTTATATAAAAATAGTAGTGATGTACCGATACCATTTTTTTGGCCGATACCGATACCCATTTTTGGCCGATACCGATACCGATACTC
>JACJUY010004678.1:30386-41620 GCA_014220935.1 Platorchestia sp. MABIK
TGACTTTCATTTATATGAAAAAATACGTATTATGAGAAAGTATCGGTAAAGTATCGGCCGGATTTTGCCGATACCGATACCAGTGAAATGACCGATACTTGCCGATACCGATACATCGGTACATCACTAAAAAATAGCACTGCATATATCAAAGACTTTCCTATGCTTTGCCTTATATTAAAATAGCACTGCACACATTGCAGATTTTACCTTACTTTATATTAAACCAAACCAGCACTGCATATATAAAAGACTTTCCCATGCTTCGCCTTAAATCAAAACAGCACAATATATATCACAGACTTTACCTTCACAGCTTGCTTAGCCAAGCTGTATTCTGACTGAGAAGACTTTTCCATTTGTTGCTGCATGCTTCTGCAACTTCTTGATTTTATCTAGTTAAATTTGAATTACAAACATCTATATCTGAAAAGATAAAGATCAGATTAGATTAGTGATGTACCGATACCATTTTTTTGGCCGATACCGATACCCATTTTTTGGCCGATACCGATACTCCGATACTTGGAAATACCGATACTTTGACCGATACTACTACCGATACCGATACTTTTACAATTATTTTAAAATAAAACCACAATAAGCCCTACATGCGTGTTATAATGAAATTATTCACTAATATATCTAATAATATAATAATATTGATAATAAAGTTTTTGAATTTGAATAATAAAACTGCTCTTGCTCTGTTAACTATATTGTTCAGAGAAAAAACGAAATGAAATCCATTCGATAGATAAGTGTTTCTAATCGTATTGCAACGTAATGTAGACTAGCTCTAATAGCCACTGGTTCCAAACGTGGACCAGAACAATCGAACGAGGTTTGAACGAAACTTCAACTAGGTTTGGATGAAACTTCAACTAGGTTTGGATGAAACTTCAACTAGGTTTGGATGAAACTTCAACTAGGTTTGGACGAAACTTCGACTAGGTTTGGACGAAACTTCAACTAGGCTTGGACGAAACTTCAACGAGTCGTTGAGTATCCATGAGTCAACAAATAGATGCTAGAAAGCAATTGAAAATGACTAAATATAATAGTAAAATCGCCCTGTAAAATGCTAGATTTTGCATTTTAATGCTATTTTTCCTGCTAGGTGATAGATTTGTTCTTTAATGCCAAGTTGGCAACACTGCAGTCCAATGTCATAGTTTGATTCGTTTCCCTCACCAAGTTTTTCGGTTGCGTCATCTTTCCGCTCTATTGTCGTGTGATACCGTAATTAGCATGTTTGAACAAATAAGTATTCACTGTTTAGCAATCTTCCTTTGCCAACTGAGGCTATTATCCGACTAAATTTAATTATGAATGATATTTTTCTCCATTTACAGGCGTAAAATAGTAATATAATGTAGCATTCAGTCTCAGAAATAGCAGCGTAAACGCAAGCAGTATATGTATGTACTAACACACAATGTGCAGGAGAAGCAAACACGGCTCTTTTCGATTTGGGGGCCTATCGAATTTTAATGTTTTTTTTTGCCAAAGTATGTATTTTGGAGTGAAAAAAACGAAAATGATAACCATTTTGTGGAGAAATTATTTATTAAGCTCATATCCATTAATATTTTATGAAAAACTGCGGTTTCTCGGTACGTTTTCGCCACGCAAACTCACACAGACAAGAATCTATCATTTGTCGGTGAGTGCCTCCCTGACGTTTTTTTCATTTTTAGACAATGCTATGCACTCTCAATCATTTGAGTGTGTGCACCTGTTGCACGGTCCACGAAGTTTTCACCATGATTAACAGTCAGGTGTTTGAAATTGTACCCTGGGTTAGGTTATGTTAGGAACAATTAATGAATAATTTCTCCAAAAAATTATTATAATTTTCGTGTTTTTTACACCAAAATACATACTTTGGCGAAAAGAAAACATTTAAATTCGATAGGCCCCGACACCGAAAAGATCCGCAAACGCGCAACCAGCTATAAGATTGTTCGTGAATTTTTCAAACGTCTTAAAATAGAAGAAAAATGCAGAATTCGAAATGTACGGCGATTTACATGCTAAATTAAAATAATTTTATTAGCTTCGTAATATATGACGATCTACAAGCTAAATTAAAATAGAATTTTCAGCTACTTCTTTATTAAATTTACCAAAACTTTAAAATACACCGTCACCTTTATTTAATTGGTTTGATTTTTGTTAGCCTCTCATATACTTTGAGAAATGGAAATTGGGTGAAACTATTCAGGTTTTACGTAGCTGTAAAAGTACAATCATTTTATATCGCTACTGTGTTTAACTATTCACGGAACATAGCTCTCACTTACTGGCCGTACGTGACTTTTCGGGAATTCAAAGTAATATATTCAGTTAGTGGGCCTGATTAAATGCTGTTATTCAACAGTTAGCCAACTAATTTACTAGGTATGAATAGGCTCTTTATTTGAATATACTTTTACTTTCATGATTTATGACTTTCATTTTTATGATAAAATACGTATTATGGGAAAGTATCGGTTAAGTATCGGCCGGATTTTGCCGATACCGATACCAGAAAAATGACCGATACTTACCGATACCGATACATCGGTACATCACTAGATTAGATAAGTTAGTTTAAGCCAACAAAGATGTTACAAATAGAGGAAGGATGAAGACATCATTTAATATAGAGTTACCAACAGCAGTTTGGAATCTATGCACAAGGTGCATCCCCACACAAGATCTCCTATGCATAGAAAAAGATTAAAACAAAGGTTATGAAACAAGATAGAAGTTAAAGAAAAAAATAGTAGGTACTAAAAAAAACAGGACAGCAGTAAACCAAAAATAGATGACACTTAACAAACTAAAAACACTGCTTCAACAAGAAGAATGCCTACTTAACTCTCAACTAAGGACCTCACTCTTTCACCATGGAAATGCTAATTCCCATACATGCAATAGTTTTATTTCACTGAGCAATCACTTGAAGCTGAAAATATACAATTGTTCAAAATAATAATTAATAGATTAGATGTTAGATTAAGCCTGCCAACTACAACAAAAATGTTCCAAAGAGAGGAAAAAGGAAAGGAGGGATCTATGCACAAGGTACACAAAAACAGTAAGTTAAGGAAAAAGTTTATGAAACATGATAAAAGTTTAAAAAAGTAGGTGCTGAAAAATAGGACAACATTGAACCAAAAAAAATGGCCCATAATAAAACAAAAACTTGCTTTATTTCAACAAAAGTAAGACTAACCTAACTGTTAGATCAGGACCTCACATACTCCTCCCAGGAGTGCTAATTCACATAAATATAAAATAGTTGTATCCCCCATCCCCCCGGAGAGGAATAAGAAGAAAATGTCAGTTGTTATCTATCATAACAATCATAGCTGCGACCAATTTATATACATACTAGTAAAAACATCTTATCAAAAAGGATGGCATCCAATAATGTTTCACAAAGCTTTTAAATGATTGATTATAAGTTAGCTTTAGCTTTCTTGACCACAACAAAAGCCTTTCAAAGAGGGCAAGGAAAAAGGCACCACTTAGCATAAAGTTAGCCCCTTCATGGCTTAAACCCAAATATATTTGTCCGTCAGTTATGTATCCCTTTTGCAATAGCCCATATTTGCTCGTCCAAATTTTTATTTGAGGGATTGAAATTGCTTTTGGCCTTATTTACTCGCACTAAGCTGTGCATCATGAGACACAAACAAAACTTTTGCCCTGACTGCTTTATCGTGCGTCTGGCAGTCTACATACCCGCAAACACTGGTTGCAGGTTGAATACATGGAAAGTAGCAGTGCTCTTTGGATAGTAATGAGCAATGCATTGCAGTATTCACACGCATGCTGGCTGTGTTTGTGCTGCAGCGGTGATAGTGTAGTTCATTTTGTCTGTTGTGCTAAATAACAGAAAAATGACCGAGGAAACTGATAGCAAGGTCATTGAAATCATTATCGATTTGATATGCATATTTGGGTTTATGCATATAGGCAAATTTGTTAGCACCATACTCATTTTTTACGACTCCAAATTACATTTTTTTGCCGAGTTTACAATTTGAAATGTTGTATACATGGAAGAAAAAATTAGTGTCAAATTGAATATAACTTTGCAAATAAATTCATCCATCAAGGGGATCTACTACCCTGTACTTTACCTAATTTACAAAATTTTACAAATGTCACTGTTCACCTTTCTATTACATCTAGAAAACCAAAAATGCACACAGATATGTAAAATTGAAGTCTGAACACATTAGCTCCTATAAAATTTTTCGATTTTTCGCAAAAGGAAAAAAGATATTGTGCGAACATCCAAATTTCACAAATTAGCTCAAATCCTTACTCCTTCTGCAATTTTCAATTTAGAAGCTTGATTTAGGTCTCATTTGACACGGAGAGACTCCGGCACCTAAAAAATGAAGCGTTTTCCAATTTCGAAAGAAACAATTTTTTATTAATTTTTTATTAAAAAAACTATTAAAAAAGATGTTAAAATTCATAAAAAAAATTCTGAAATACTCTGATGTTTATTAAAACAAACTATTTTTTAAAAGTCATCATTTAGTAGATAGTATATTTTTGTTCAAAGTTGATTGTCCAAATGAATCCCAAAGACAACCTTGTATTATAAATTATTCTAACAAAAGGTCAATCAACTATCCATAAAAAGAAAGAAAATTAAATTAAAAAATACTGACAAGAAACAAGCAGGCGCTAGAATTGTTATAGTGATAAATAAAGAAAAGTTGTGAATATTGACACAATATTTTTTGTTTTTAATATTAAACCTTACAATATGGAATGGCTGGGAATTTTCAATAAATGGTTTCAGATTCTGGCATACAAGTTTAATAGCCTCCTAAGAATGAAAATAAATATTCAAATCATGGCCATTATTTAGAGTAGAAGTACATATCCATTACAAATAGCACACTTAAAAATGTTTGCTGAAGTATGTAAATCATTAATTAGATTGGTTATGGTATGAAGCATTGAATATAAGTAAAATAAGAGAGATGGCAAAGTCTTCTTCACAGACACTTTCATCCTGTTAATTAACACACGGATATTGTATGTTTCATAAAATTACTAATGTAATTAAAATGCAATAATTACTAATATAATATGATTTATTTATTTCATTTAATATTATAGAACAGTATCATTTCAGAACTATACAGGTATACCGTAATATACTAAAATAATTGCTGTCAAATATCTATTTCAATATTTTTTGTCAGTAACACTCACATCATTATCTGAAACAGCTAAGTGTTTGATAAGCATTTTTGTGAATGGTAACTTAGGCCTACTACCTTGTAGATATAGTTACTATATTGATAATAAATATCGTTGAGCTGAATATTTTTATTTCTTTGCAGTCCATATAATACATAAAACAAAATTTTAATAAAAATTCAAGAGATTATGAAGCCAGCCTATCAACTCTCAGCTGTTTAAGTTATAAGATAAAAAATTTTTAATTTAATTTATAACCTCATTAATTATTTTTGATACCTAACCAATTTAGAATGCTATTACTGACAGGCAGTACCTATGTATACTACATAAATGACAAAAAACAGCATAGACAAACCTATTCTGGAGTCAAAATTGACTGAAGCTCAAGCCAGACAGTTCAATAAAAATTTTCAACAAAAGTTAGTAAATGTTGAGAACTTCCTACTAATCATTTTCAAATTTTTGTTGCATGGATAATGGTAATGACGTCAAAATAAACTACTTTTCTTCTATGCACTTTTTGTCGCAAATGAGTTTTTAACGAGTTATACCGCTCGTCATCTGGTATCAAAAATTTTTGGAAAGACTGCTACCTGAAATAATCTAAGCGTAACCCAGTTATGTCACAGCTGCGGTCATGTCTAACATGACCTAACCCAACCTCAACTAACCTAACCTATACTAACCTAACGTCCATTTGAGGTGTCTTACAAAAAAGCTAATTTTTGCTGTTACAAACAAGGAAGCTGCTACAAAAGAGGAAAATTAACCTACCGCAGTAACTCATTAAATACTCAATTGCAATGAAAAGTGCATAAAAGAAAAGTTTTTTATTTTGAAATCACTAGTTACCATCATAAAAGCATCAATAATTCAAAAATTTATTAGTGTGAAGTCTTCAACAAATACCCAAAAGTTTTAGCATGTCAGCAAGCAGTGGTAGCTTAGCTGTAGCGTTTGTTCTCTCATACTCATTTTTAATTAGATTCTACAACATAATTTGCTCTTGTGATTATTTGATGGTCATACTATTAAGTTTAACTAATAAATATTACTTAAAAAAATAATAAAAATTCATCTTGTAAAGAATATCAAAGCAGCATCACTAGACACTAGTAAACATAATTGCAGTAACTCGTAACAAAATGTATTATTCATGTATCAGTAACGTTGAGAATCATATTTGCAAGAGGAAATAAAAATTCCAATAGCCTGAAATAGGTACAAGACAGGAGAAGAGTAAAGTAATGAAATACTTTAAAAATGCATTAAGTTGACCAAAATAGCTATACGGCCTGTGGTTTGAAATATTTATCCATTATCTCAATAAATCAGTCCAGCTGTGCTCCACAAATTGAATTCTTCTATTTTTGAACTTGTGTATCCAGGGTTCTGAGGATTCTAAGATTATGGTATGTTGACGTATTTTTAATGAGTGGTTAATCTGTGTGAAAAACTAACACACAGC
This sequence comes from Platorchestia sp. MABIK, assembly GCA_014220935.1. NCBI lineage: Eukaryota > Metazoa > Arthropoda > Malacostraca > Amphipoda > Talitridae > Platorchestia > Platorchestia sp. MABIK. The sequence continues at coordinate 37,078 of JACJUY010004678.1, forward strand.
ATAATTGTTTTGTAACATAAAAGTGATAAAACTATACTTTTCTGAATGACTAGGTTAGATTGACCAAACAATATTAGCTTTTACATGTATGATACCAACACTGTCGTGGATTAGTATTGAACGCGAAACTGAAACTATCACATCGTTGAGAAACACTATGTAAAATCGGCAACAGATAAGCACATGTTGGACCCAGGGACCGGTTTAGACTTTCTTCGACCAATATTGTTGCGACCAAACTGTTGATACCATTCAGACGAGACCCATCTTACGCGAAAAATGCGGTCAATTATTTGAAACTGCGTAAGGCTTGAGCGTAGGAACGATTCCGTGGCAGCGGACATCGTGGTTATCGGTCAAATAAAAATAAAAGCTCAATTACAATCACGGTTTTTAATCCCAACGATAAATTTTTGGTTACTCACACTATGCATGAGGACTATTTATAGTGAGCCAGAACTCTCATTGAAACCTTTCCATCAATTATTTCTGTTTTATATCGGGATTTAATGTGAGCTCTAAATCATTGTTTGAGCGAGTCATGTACCAGGCGAGAGAGATGAGGGTATATCAATAAAGAGTGCATTATCACAGCATTACATGGGTAACAAAAGCTCCAGCTGCATTGACCCGTAATTTTGAGAACAAGTTAATGTACATCATCGATTTCATTCATTTTACAAATTTTTCATACCTAATATTAGGTTGAGAAATCTTGTATTCAAGGGTATGAAAACAGTCCATCATATCAATATAACTAGTGCACGACATTGAAGTTACATTTTGAACAGTCTATCACCACATGCCACCATAGGGGCTAACTTCGACTTTGTTATTGAAATATTCGCCCCTAACGTGGGAGGTCGCAAGTTCAAGAACTGCATTGTTGTTTTTTCTAACCATTCAAAAAAACTGCAAGTTAGCCAAAAATTCCCCTTCGACCCAAGAAAACGAAATGAGAACCAGCGTGACTGTAAATAAATGTCATTATATCCAGGTATTAACTATGACAAAGTCGAACACTCAGCCTTTAGTAGGTCGTGTATCAACCGCATTGTTTAGAGCACATTTTCATCTATTTGATAGCCGTAGCCTGCAATCTCACGTTTATCACAGAAAAAACGCTTTTTAAAATATTAATTGATGGCTTCGAAATGTACCAGCATTCATTTGAAAATACATTAACCTTCAGCTCTAAACATATAACATGACCATAAAATTAAAGTTCATTGAATTGGAAAAGTTTTCTTATGCGCACTCTTACTTGCCTTCTCCGTTCTCTAGATCACTGTAGGCTTTAGCCGGCAAATAAATTCACGAGAGCTACGGTAGCACCCCTACCAGCACTCGGACTCACCTTCCACAACAGTCGTCCGCCGCTTGGAGCCGGCCGGGCTGCCGGGTACGACTGCTCAGAGGGAAACCGTCACTCCTCCCGGAGCAAGATGATCACTCCTACCAGTTGCCGGGTGCTCTCACCCGGGACAACTGCACAGCTTCCCTGCTGCAATAACTTTAGATACTCCGCAGAAACTAAAACAACTCCGTCACTGAGTCACGAAACTGAGCAGAGGCGCAACGCAAAAAACCAAGTACGTAGTTACGTCCTTACTCCACGACTCTGCACGACAGTGACGACACACTGCAGCCGGCCGCCCGCAGTCGCTCGGCAGCGGCAGCAAGATCGCCGTCTCCCGGAAGCAGAGCGCACACCGTTACAGCGCCCTCTGGTGGCGGCAAACACTAAAATACCACATCTCCCCCAGTTTCTCACGAAACTCGCGTTGCTGAGTGCCTAGCACTCGGACTCATTCAGGTAAGTGGGACGCCGTCGCTCACGGCGTGACCACCTCGATGGTTCAGGCTCCCCCCGCTGCTGCTCCTCCGCATCACTGCCATCAGCGTCTCGCTCATCGCCCTCTTCTTCCGGGGACTCATCAGTTGACTCGCGATCTGCTGCCGGCTCAACGAGCGGGCACATTGTTTAAGGCGTCAACTACAGCTCCCTCTGGCAACGCAAAGGGAGTTGCACCGCAACCGCCCCCTCCCCCGAAGATCATCGCTTCGGGCTCCGCGGCGCCAGCAGCACCACCACGGTTCTCAGGAACCCTGCCCCACTCACCGCCAAACCAAAGTTTCCTAACATCACGCACACGCCTAGGCATGCCGTTTACGCACACTACGTGCTTAGACACAACGCTGGTGACCTCACCTGACGTCCACTGCTTCGTGCATGAGGGCAGTGGGGGTTTCACCCACACCTCATCACCAACAGCAAAGCTTTTGTTCTCGCAGCCATCAATCACCCGAAGATTGACATCAAACGGCACTCGCCAGCGATACCTGAAAATACCGCTCGAAGGGACCGAGCCAGCCTCTGTTTCCTTCCGAGGCGTCACATTGTACCAAAATGTGGCCTCCTCAGGAAAGATGCCTCCCCTAGCGGCGATCCTCTTGAACGTCCGGTGATTTCTCTCAACGATCCCGTTGCCACTCGGGGCGTAGGCGGCACGGAATCGCAGAGAAATCCCCCACTCATCAGTAAACTGCTCAATAGCCGCTGATCGAAACGCCGTCGAGTTGTCCAACAACAATTCGTCACACGGCCCTCGCTCAATTACGACCTCTCGCAACTGAGCAACAATGCTCGCTGCTGATGTTATATCTCGCAGTGAGCCTTGCAAGGCAAGCGCCGCCGGATGTCTTTGTTGCATTTGGGGTTCGCAGGTCTTGGGGCCGGAAGAGCCATAAACCGCCGGAAGCTGGCCGGCGAAGTCCTTTATGGTGTCTTTCTACGCTTTGCCTTTTACAACCAACGGAAGATCTTTGTTTGACTTCCGGGCATTGCTAGATTTAAGGAAGGTCTGTCACCGACGGAATCAGTACATTATTAGGAGCCTTGCTGTGCTTTTACTTTCCCTTGCTCCGTAGAAGTTTACGGCTTCTGATACTGTAGCTCATTCATCGGTAGTTGCAGCTACCTCTGAAAATACCTCTAGTAGTGTCGATAGTACGACACTACAGCTGACTCATTCAGCAACCGTCACCAGATGGCGAACCGCGAGGGTCCACAGTCAACCATGGACAGGTAGAGCTTGGCACCGTAATGGGTTACGTCAACCGTAACCCGGTGCCAGCTCTCCTCCACAGAAAGACCCCCTCGCCCCACGAGATTTTCCTCCCGCAGCGCGGGATCGATCCGCTGACAGGCCTCGCATCCCGCCAGCTCACGCTTCACCTGCTCTCGCGACAGATCACTCCATATCTAACGAGCCAAGTAAAACGTCCGATCGATGCCCAAATGAGGCGGCAGATGAGCTGCCCAAATGGCATCCTCGAGACTCTCTCCGGTGGCAAGCACGGCAGACACCTCTGCGACGGCTTCACCAGCGTCGCGGTAACTAAGCCACCTCGATCGTCGAAACGAAGCGAACAGACACAACCAGACCATGCTCAGCGATCGTCTCACGGATCACCCCAANCCACACGATAACCGTACCATGCGGATCGACACCCCAAACGCCCCCAACAGGGTCCTCCCGACGAGCTAGCGCCAACAGCTCCCCAGCCAACAAGCTGACAGAACTGTCAACCGAGTCGTCCCAAGAGCTGTTGCATCCCAGCCGTTTCAAAAAACTGCAACATGGACGCAGCCACCCCGCCATGGGGTAATGGCCGACCAATCGACCACACAAGGAGAACAGCCCTCTTTTCGTTAAGTTGGCATTTACCGAACCGAACTCGGAGAGAGCAGTCCCCCTCGACATCCGAAGATGTCCATTGGAATCTTTCCGTAAAGAAATTCCCAACAACCGGCCTCCATCCAGGCTCTCAGGTTCCTTGGTCACAAGTCCGTACCGCGCCAGGTGCTCTCGGAGCTCCTGTGCGCTGGGAACGGACTCACAAACCACGATATCATCGATATAGTGGTCCGTCCCTTGACGAACTCGGTCGTTCAACGACAGAACCTTGCCGAGAATCACCGTCATGATTCGAGGCGCACACGAGAGGCCGAAGCCTAATCCTGTCAAAGCGTAAGGCACACCCTTAAACTTCACGATCTGGTATCGCCAAAGATCCTCGGAAACGTGGATCTGCAGGTACGAAGACTTAAGGTCGACGACCTTAAGCTCGCCACGCAGCTGCCGCCATTTCCGAATCTTGTCGCCACACACAGCGACCATGTCATCACCAGTATGACACTCTACAAAGCCGTTCAACTCACGATAATCCATGACCGGACGGACTTTGTCCTCTGTTGGTTGCACGACGGCCAGCAACGGAATGACGCCCTGAATGGGGCCATGCCACCGCCTCAACCAACCTTGCGAGATCCAACTCTGAATCTCCGCGTCATAGCGCTCACGCACTTGAGGCTCCCGAGTACATCCGTACTCCGCGATCCGAGTCTGCAACCCCTCGGGTGGCTTCTCGGACCACCGCCAACTGACGGTCCACCGACCGTCAGCTAACCTAGCAACAAAGTCAGGGTCGACAATCTCGATCGGCGCTGGCGCACCTCTCGGATCTACCGACCCCGCCC
>JACJUY010004678.1:49569-63063 GCA_014220935.1 Platorchestia sp. MABIK
AATTTCACCAGCTGAAAGTGCTACTGAATGAATATCAATACTGCATTCATTTCCACCAAATGATATTAAATGTTTTAAAGCAACCTGACCATGAGAATATACACTATGGGCTCTTCAATGACGGCTTTCATAACTAGAAATTTTTGAGAATAATTAATCACAGTCTTTCATAGGGCACCTAATTATTTTACCATCTTTTACATGGTCATTGAGATGTATTGAGATGTCACAGCAGAACATTAAAATGAGAACAAATTTGATTGCTATGTTGTAACTTGCACCACAAAAAAGTATCTGAAGATCTCTGATGCTTCTCTTTGGATACCATTAGACAAGTTTTTTCCATGTCCTCCTCAGACATGCACTTGGAATCCAGTAAAAGATTTAAATTTCATGGGACATTAATTTGTCACAAGAGCATGAAACTGCAACATTGCACAAGTTTTCATGAAATGTAAAATAACTTACATACCATGCAAATAATTTTGATACTTTTCCACAGAATGGGCAATTATTACCGTGCTTCAGACTAAAATTTCAACAGATTTTTATTCTGTACTCTGTGATATATTTAAGAGCATTTGAGAATAATCTAATCAACTCACAATTTAGGCTATCTGTAGGGTATATATGTTTCCATTAAACATCATAGCCGGTGAATCTACTATTTTCTGATTTGAGTTGACAATTTAAAGCAAATGAACTAAGAAGAGCAGCAGGATCAAAAAAGGTTTAGTTAATATAAACTACCATAGATCAATTTACAACTAAATTCGTCATATTTTAAACTTGAGAGGTACATAGGTAGAATTTAGGAACGAAAATATTGCTCATCAAAATTTTCACAAGACTCAATACCTGCAGTTATACTTTATGTGTTAGTCGATTAACAAGAACACAGCCTGAGCTTTTCGATGATCACCGGTAAACGTAAGATGAATTAAAACCACAACTCATGAAGTCTATATGCTGACTACTAATACAAGAGAAGAAAGAATTTTCAAATTATTAAATTCTGACGATGAGAACGAAACCAAATAACTGGAATGCAATAAAAATATAATTTCAACATAGATTTCTCTCGCGCACAATTCCACCTGCTGTTCAACTTGCCGCGAAACCACGATTGCTTTGGGAAGTAGGTTCCAATACTCTTCACACGCGGTAAACATCTCATCGATTAATTTAATAATACATTCCTTGCAAAAAAACATTTGTATACAAACTCTTTTATTTTTTAATTCGTGATTTTTATTAGAGCTGCATAAATTAAGGACGAACTGTGCAATGATGGGAAAAACATCTAAGAACCAATTTTTTCGAACGGATATTTTAATCTTTAACGTTTTAGAGACTAAATGAACACATCTAGAGCTAATGTAGGAGAAAAGCGCAGTTGATGTAATCAATCAATAACTAGAGTGATCATTCGCGTTTTCATTATGAGAAGGAATGTTCCTAGATATTGATTATTTCAGTTATTTCTTACATGTTTTTTATTTTATGAACAAAACATACCTCATGGAGTTCATGGTAACTTATCAAAGTTTGTTCGTCATTTAAGCTCAAACTGAAGTAAATTTCTTTGATGAAATCCATCGATATGAAATCTACTTGTTGTTGACTATAACGGTGTTCTACCGTAATAGGAATCAGCCCCGGTGTTTTACTGTGGAATATGCCTGACAGTAAAATACTGTGATTTATTCGGTGTTTAACCGTGAAATTTACGGAAATTTTTTACAGTGCATTTCTTTAGTATATTCAGGGCCAATTGGAGTTGTCGCTCTACTCCCCTTGTCGATGGACCGGAAGCATAAGTCATAAAGTCGTCAACATTCAGCAAATAACAGACTGACTGTGGAAGATTGGGGTCAATTTCATTAATGGCGACCGTAAAGCATAGGCATCTGAGTACGCTGCACTGCGCCGCTCCGTTTATCTGTGTTCATGGCTATGAGAGCTCGCGTCTAACTCGCACCTGTTTTTTTTTCAATCAGCCAAAAATTCCGTGATGAATAATGGGAGGAGACCTCGCAGTCCATACTTTTGTAGCTTCTGAAGGATTCCATATTTCCAATCTGTATCGGATGACATTTCAATGTCGAACATGATCACTATGGAGGGTAAAAGGGAGGGGATGGCATTTTACAGCTGAACTAGGAAGTCCGTGGTTCTCCTGTTGTGTCGAAATCCTGACTGCGGAAAGGTTATACTCCCGGTTAATTCCAGGGCCCACCTGAGGAGCTCGTTAATTAACCATCTTAGCTAGCAGTTTGCAGAGACATGAAGTCAATGAAATTGCTTGGTAAAACTGCGGATCATGGGAATTTAAGTTTAGATTAAAGAAGGCGAGAACTATTACGGTGTGCCATTGGTAGGTATAGAAGAGGTTACATATATTTTGATTTATAAACGGAAGATAAGGTTTTGTAGGGTAGAGTGACTGCCAGATCATGAAGTAAGTGTTTTCGTCGATGCTGGGGGTGATCTCGCCTACTCGTCTTGATGTAGATTTGTATTCGGTTGTGTTGAAGAGTACGTTATTCGGTCAATCTTCTAGAGTTGTTAAATCGAGAAGTCGATTCTCGGCTCTCTCATGTGTCTTGCAAATTGGGGACCCCTCAGGGGATACAACTATTGTATTTATGGAATTAGCATTTCCAGGGGGAAATGTGTGTAGGCCCGAGCTGAAAGTTAGGTAGGCCTTCTTTTTGTTGAAATAAAAAAGTTTTTTTTGTTATGTTAAAAGACCAGCATTTTTCGGTTTACTGCTGTCTTGTTTTCAGCACCTACTACTTTTATTTTCAACTTATATCTTGTTTCATACTAAATAGTGCCTTCCTTCTTCCTCTCTACAAAACGCGCTTTTTCCGAACGTCTACCCGAAATCAAGGAAACGGCTGTCATGTTTGTTGCATGAAACCTAGATCTATGAGAGTTGGCATCCGTATGTACTTTTGAGAATAAATATGGGTTGTACTGAATTTTTTCAAATAATCGAAATCTTTACGGAGATAATGGGGGAAAATGGGAGAACCAATAGTGTATGTTCACAAGCTATCTCATCCAAAAGTCAACATCGTAGAGCAATGATTTAAGTCTCATTGAATGCGAAAAGAGTTGCTGCGTATGTTAAGACGTATGTTAAGACGTATGTTCGTTTTGAAATTCGCAATGGTTTTTTTTTTAAGTTCAAATTGTTTTTTCATAAACTCATGCATTTATCCGTAGATTTTTGAATATAACTTATGAATTACTGTGAATTTCAAAACGAACCCACGTCCATCTATGCAGCCATTTTTGCGCATTTAAGGAGACCTAAATCATTGCGTTTGCACAGCAACTTTAAAGGAATGATACAGCAAAGAAGTATTTTAAAAACATTTAGTTCGAACGTTTCGAGCCTAGGCTCATTCTCAACGAGATCTGCAAAATACAAAGACACAACATAAGTACAGTTCACAGAGATGAAGAAAAATTCATAAATTAACAGGCTAAAGGAGAATAGCAAAATGGACCGCAATGAAATAGGAAGGCGGTGATCAAGGTTTCTAACACTTACTACGCTGACGCTTATCAGAAACACGGACAAAAGTAAGCGGTTTACAATTTTTAGTTGATATGAGCTCTGCATGTCATTTAACGGAGGTTTTAACTTATGTATATACAATGACTCTAATATTCGGAGGACAAAACTTGCTGAACATGAATCCAATATTTTAAATTGATCACTGTTAATGACTTGATCACATGAGGCATTGCAGTGCTCCCTTATGCTAGAATGAGACGGAGAACCTAATATCCGACCAGTACGATGACTCCGTCCAGCATGCTCAGCTATCCGTATATACAGTGCTCGCTGGGTTGAACCAACGTACTGAGATGCGCAATGCGCACAACGGAAATCATAGACTACGGAAGATCGCATTCTTCTAGGAAGTACATCTTTGAATCGAAAAAATGAACTAATTGTACGTTTATTAACCAATATAATGCGTAAGGAAATTTCAGGAAAATATTTAGAAATGAGATTAGTGAGTTCTAGTTTTAATTTTTCTGACTGATAACTGAAGTATGGAAAAACACATTCGCAGCTTACAATTGCGCAACTTATCGATTAGCCAAATATTTAGTCCCAATTCTTAATCCACTCTGTGTTAATGTATATACTGTATCCAACTCTTCTAAATTCGTTGAATGCATTACCGCTCATGATAATGCTAACTGTTGCTACATGGCCTCTTTCGATATAGAAAATTTGTTCACCAATATTCCCCTAGCTGAAACCATTGATATTTGCCTTAATGCTTTATTCTCTAGTCAATCTTCCTTAGTCATTGGTTTAAGTAGAAAATATTTTAAATCACTGCTGGAAATCACCTTGTACAACTCGTTTTTTGTTTTTAACAGATCTCTCTACAAACAAATAAAAGGTCTAGGAATGGGCTTACCCCTTGGTCCTACATTTGCTAATAAATTCATGTGTTTTTATGGAACCATTTGGCTAGAAAAATGTCCACCGAGTTTCCGTCCAATTTTTTACATGCGTTGTGTTGACGACACATTTGTTCTTTTTAAACAAGCATCTGGCATGCAATTGTTCCTCCATTACCTAAATGCTCAACATGCTAATATTAAATTAACCTTTGAATCTGAACGCGAGAACCGTCTAAATTTTCTTGATGTCTGTGTGTACCGCACCAATAACAAATGATACAATAACAAATGTGAAAGCAAACTTTCACTGGTCTGGGCTCAAGTAGTTTTAGTTTCGTTTCAAAGCGGTTTAAAATCAATAGCTTATCAACACTTGTGCCACGCGCTTATAAAGTATGTTCCAACTTTGACTATCTTCATGATGAATTTATGTTTCTGAAATCCTATTTCATTTCGAATGGGTTTCCATCAAATTTAATCTCCTGATCAATTGGTAAATTCCTATCGAATGTTTGTGACCCTTCTCCTGCTTCTAATCAAACTGCTTCTCAAGTCTATTGTGTTTTTCCATACTTCGGTTATCAGTGAGAAAAATTAAAACTAGACCTCATTAATCTCATTTCTAAATATTTTCCTGAATTTTCCTTACGCATTATATTGGTTAATAAACGCACCATTAGTTCATTTTTTCGATTCAAAGATGTACTTCCTAGAAGCATGCGATCTTCCGTCGTCTATGATTTCCGTTGTGCGCATTGCGCATCTCAGTACGTTGGTTCAACCCAGCGAGCACTGTATATACGGATAGCTGAGCTTGCTGGACGGAGTCATCGTACTGGTCGGATATTAGGTTCTCCGTCTCATTCTAGCATAAGGGAGCACTGCAATGCCTCATGTGATCAAGTCCTTAACAGTGATCGATTTAAAATATTGGATTCATGTTCAGCAAGTTTTGACCTCCGAATATTAGAGTCATTGTATATACATAAGTTAAAACCTCCGTTAAATGACATGCAGAGCTCATTTCAACTAAAAATTGTAAACCGCTTACTTTTGTCCGTGTTTCTGAAAAGCGTCAGCGTAGTAAGTGTTAGAAACCTTGACCACCGCCTTCCTATTTCATTGCTGTCCATTTTGCTATTCTCCTTTAGCCTGTCAATTTATGAATTTTTCCTTATCATTGTGAACTGTACTTTTGTTGTGTCTTTGTATTTTGCAGATCTCGTTGAGAATGAGCCTAGTGCTCGAAACGTTCAAACTAAATGTTTTGAAAATACTTCTTTGCTGTATCATTCCTTTTAAATCATTGCTCTACAATAATAAATTTCGAAGAAGATTGCTCTTGAAACGGTTTATCTTCACTGTTCAGGAAGCGCATATTTTTACCCACAAACAAGTTAGCCGGCCCTAGCAGCTGGGCTCGAACCCACCCCCTTACCGACCCCGTTTCCCCCTTTTAGGAAGCACAGGACGTTCTGTACCTTCGTTAGTCTGTGAACTAACCATTTCTCTACTGAACAGAGCAATAAAAATAAATTTAATCAAGAATTTTCAAGGGCTTGGCACATGCGTTGCATGGCCAGCGCTGGCTGCTGCGCTCAAACCAACCCCCCTTTTCAACCCGGTTTCCCTCCTTACGGAGCCCTGATCGTTCTGCAACTTAGCCAGCTTGTGAGTTTAGCATTTCTCATGTGAATAAAACCATAAAAAATTTAAAAATTTGCGGACTTTGGGTTGACGTTCCATATCGAGGAGTCGACTCTCGGCTCTCTGATGTGTCTTGCAAATTGGGGACGCCTCAGAGGATACAACTATGGTATCTATGGGAATTAGTACTCCCAGGGGGATAGTTTGTGAGGGGATGAGCTGAAAGTTAGGTAGGCCTTCTTTTCATTGAAATTAAATGTTTTTTTGTGTTAAAAACCACTATTTATCGGTTCACTGCTGTCTTGTTTTTCAGCACCTACCACTTTCATCTTCAACTTTTATCTGGCTTCATAAATTTATTTCTATGTTTCTATGCCTCTTCTGCATAGATTCCGCGTTCCCTTATCTCCATACTAAATGGTGCCTCCCTTCTTTCTTTCTACGAAACGCTATTTTTCTTAGTGGTTAGAGAGGCTTAAAGTGACATACAATATAATATAATCTTCTGCGAGTAATACGGAACCTGCAGAACTTTTGATCTGTTAACTTATTCCGAACAAATGTCTGCCGTACCTGAACATGCTGTAGTTCTGCGTCTCAACAAAACTCTCCACGCACGAATGGAAGAGGATAGCTCATTGGGCCTGAGTGACAGGAAGTGAACAGTATTTTAACAAGGAAAAATCATTTAGATAGATCATAACATCTCAGTTGACTGGTGGAGCTTTGTTCCCCCAGCGAACACAGCGGCTATATATTTACTTGCTACAGCGGCTTTTTGGAATGTTTTACTTCAGTTACTTCATTTAAAAAAATCAATTGCTCCTCTCAAGGAAGATATGAATTGACAGTGGTTGAAGAGCTCTCAGTCCCGAGAAAGTTGACCGCATAAAGAAGAAGTGATCGAATTGAGCGGAATAATATAGTCTAAAAGTATCTGTGCTACAATCGAACACGCAGGCTATAAACGATGATAAATGTAAATGAAATTTTTTTTGCCTTCATAGCTTGCATTTCATAGCATGCATTCAAATGCATATAGCTAATTTAACAATGCTATTGTATTACTACAACCCTTATCATTGGGACTCACTGGCCAAATTTCCTCAGCCTGCTCACGAAATGACCAAATTTCGCCAGCATTCTGAAGTTTTCGTGCTTGGAGGTTTTCCGACAGTACGCTGGCCAGCGTGCTCATTTTCAGAGCCGCGTAGGAAGTTGAGAGGGGGGGGTAGGCTGCCATATCGAGCTCGGGTGTTGAATGGACAAGTGCGCAAACACTGCGCCTCAAATTCGCTTTTCCAGAACACGAGTGCTTATGGAAAGTGAAATCTGCCGCGTACAGGAATAAAGTACCGAGTCAACGGGCTACAAAAACTATCCAAGAAGTAATGGACATGAACCGCCATTTAATTATTGACATTGCTGAGGAAATACAAATACTTCAGGCGCAGTACCGAAGAGAATTTATTTTATGCGCGCCAAACAGTTCACTGATTCAATCAAGATCTTCGTAGTTCAGGATCTTCGTAGTGATTCAATATTACTGATGGTGAAGCATTTTGTTATTACTTGCTAAATGAAGTGATTCAAAATTACGTAATAGTTTAGAGCATTAACACTTTCATTTTATGACTATTTATGTGAACTGTATATTTCCGAAAAATTCATTCTACCTAATTGCATCTAATTATTACTTACAATTAAAATATATTCCATGCGAGTACAAGCGAGAAGTGAATAATAGGGAGAAATTATATTTAAAACAAAGGAAAAAGAAGAAAAATACTATACGACAAAAAATTTTATTTTTAAATTTTTAAAACTGATATTCGCTTGATGTATAGAACTTTGAAACATTGAACTTTAAAAGCCTCATTAATTTATAATTTTAGTATTTTGTACTGCTCATCTACATTCCAAACCACCCATCCTCGCACACGTTATACATAGTTTTTCCCTTTCTCCTTTAATATATATGACATAAAGTCCTGGATGCATTGAAAGTATCAGTGCGAGACGCACTCAAGTTTAACTAGCCTATTCAAGTTCTTGCCTATTTTGTATATTATTTTCTATTTTACTTTTTTGTCATTTATGGTTTTTTGTTGCAACACATTGGATGATAATGATATACTTATTCATTTACATCCTTAATAATAACTTGAATTATTTATTTATTCCCATTTTCACAATTTTGCCACCTTTATCAGTAAGATTGTACAGAATCAGAAGAGTGAAATGATTCAGTAATTCATTTAACATCAACATTCATGAAATAATTAAAAGCCTTCATTGTTAATGCCAAGTCCTAATTCTTGAAAAATTCCAACGAAGCTTCCTTTTCGCAACGTCGTCGGAGCCACTCCTTTATTCATTCCTTCATTTGATGGCATGCAGTTTTTTAATAACTAAAAGCGAAAGAGTACTTCGAAGAAGGGTTTTCTCTCGTGTGGTGTGTTACATCTTTCAAATAACACTCAACTTCCATCACGACAGTTGAACATCAGCTAAAGCTCGAACAGCGATCCGACAGCACCATGCCAGCACGCTCGAAGGCTTCTCCAGTGGAGCACCAAACACAGCGTGCTTGGCAGCATGCTGGCGAGTATACTGGCGAAATTTGGCGAGTGACTCGCTGCCTTTGCGGCGTGCTTAGTAACTAACTACAATAACTAACTACACACAATGTTCTATAAAGGTAATAAATGAAATGAATCACATAGCTTTGTAGAAGTTATTCGTATAGACGTCCTTAATTGACAAACATACAGGGGTTGGACAAAATAATAGAAACACATGAAACAATTTGGAATCATAATCTTTGAACATGTTATAAACAATCAAAATTTGACATGTTTTAAGGTTTCATTGTTTATTATTGTAGCTATTTGATATTTTATTAATATATTAGCAGTTTTTTACAGATATCTTAAGAAAAATTTGGTTACCACCTCATAAAAATGGCCGACCTCTCTGACTTACAGAGATGCCATATTGTTGGTGCTCGCATGGCAGGTGCTAGTTTAGCAGAAACCGCCCCAATGTTTGACGTTTCGAAAGGAACTGTCTCAGAAGTAATGACCGCTTTTGAAAGAGAATGAAAAACGTCCTCAGTAAAGCACAGGTCTGGTCGAAAGTCGAAGTTATCTGAGAGAGACCGTCGAACTTTAAGTCGAATTGAACACCTACAGAACCCAGTTTCCACAGAAACTGTTCGTTTGAAGCTGTATCAATTTGGATTCTTTGGAGGAGCAACAATTAGAAAACCTCTGCTCTCAAAGACAAATGTTTCGAAGCGTTAGAGTAGTTCAGAAACCACAAGAATTGGTCCGTCGACCGGTGAAAAAAATAGGTTTTCTCTGCCAAACCATCGTTTACCTTATTTCCGACCTCAGGCGTTTCGTTTAGTGTTCGTTTAGAGACAGTCTAAAAAAGCCTATAATCCAGACTGCCTTTTCCCACCCGTAAAACATGGTGGGGGTTCTGTGATGATCTGGTATGCAATGTCTTGGAAATCCGCATGCCAGGCCAATGATTTCCCACCTTGGAAGAATTAACTGCAGAGACTTTTAGGAATTTTGGGCGACCAAATTCATCCAATGATTCAAACACTGTTTCCGGAGAGCAATTTAATCTTTCAAGATGAAAATACCCTAATCCAGAGAGCTAGGATTGGTTATAAATAGCACGAGAAGCCTTCTCATGACTTAGGGCATCTCATCTGACCAATACAATCCCTTGGCCTCAATATTATTGAGAATTTATGGTCGGTTTTAGAGTTTCAAGTAAAAGGCCGATTTCCACCGCCATCCTTTCTAAACCCCGTGCACACCTTGCAACGTCTTGCGCTTCATGCCTCATGGACGAGTTGCCGAGCACTCTCTGACCGCTCGGCAGCATGATGCCGCATCAAAAACAGAAAGTTCAGCTAGACCGATTGCTGTTGCAGGCGCACAGAATCAGTGTCAAGTAATCAGTGTGATACTAGCATGCATTGAGCACGGTTGTACTCTCGGTGACGCGTTATTAGAATTTTAAAATGTATACATTTTTAGCAAGTTCCTTGTAAATCTTTAAACATCTCTAGTCATTTTTGATCATCCACACACATCACAAAAGCTTTAAATGGAGCTGCCCCGAGTAGTCTTAATAGGGAAAGTTGCGTACGTTGAGAAATGGTTCACGAAACTATATACATACACGCACCATTGAAGTCATTTCCTTTGAGACTTGTCTTCTGTGCCAAATTACGATTAGCCGTGATATTTCATTTTTCATGTTAGACGTTCGAGGATGTAAAATCTTGTATGTAAGCAAAATCAAGGTTATGAATAATATTTTTTCGAATGTGCCCTTATACATGGACAAAAATCCTTCTCCCAGTATAATCATTTTTCTTAGCCTTTCCTTCCAATTTAACTGTTGTGCAAGAATTTGAAAGCAAAGTTCAAAGACAACTCTGAGTCCAATACTTTCATATTTATTTTATGGATTTAGCAGACACCAAATTTTCGCTGTTATAGAATGTTAGAATACTCAAATACACTTCATTCGCGATCTCTAATAATTAGATGAATTAATTTCACGTTGTTACGAATGATCACTTTTTCAAAAGTTACAGCTATCCATTATCGGAACAGCTTGCCTGCCACAAATTGCAATACGAGTGGTGTTGTCGCTTCCAAACGCGACGTGAAGGAAAAAGCGGCGCGCAAAACCGCTCCCGAAAATCCCAAGAACGTCCTTCACTGCATCGAGGCCCGCATCGACAATGCTGGACGCATAGCACCATTAGCCGACCGATGTCATCCATGATAAAGAGCGAAAATATCGTGCGGCAAACGGCACAAAAATATCCCTGAACATTGTTAGGGCTTGAGGCTGCTCGAAAGCGGCGCGAGAAGCGGACGGAGATGCACTGCTGATTGTTATGCAGGAAGCTCGGAGCGTGTTGGGGAAAAATTATACAGGCTGGTGCTGATATCAAGAAAAACACATTTTTAAATGAAAACTCAATTCAGTGGAAACTCTCACAGCTGTATCAGAGACTGCTACTGAAAACCATGCAGTTATTGATAAACGTCAATTCTCTTTTCTAAATGGACTCGTTCCTGTGAAAGAAATTAGACATGAACTTTGAATAACCTATAACAATGTAACAAAGCGTATTGTGGAGTGTGAATACTAGAGTTTGGTTATTATAATATAAAATAATCACACAATGGAATGCCACATTAATAAAGAGTTGTAATCGCAGTCGTACTCGAATGCTGAATCCCTGCATTTAATTTGAACCATTTTTCTTCCCGGGTAAAAAATTGCATGAAAATCGGACCCACAGACCTTATGGAAATAATGACAAACAAAAAATGTTGAGTTGTTTTGTTTCATGGACAAACTGGGGCCAGGTGTCTCATAAGTCGTCTATACGATATCAAGGTCGCTCTTGGTTAAGATTTTATTTATATCAGAACTTTTGTAAGATATTAGTAAACAGTTCATTTTTGCATTACCCAATGGCACTAGAACGTAATTCACAACTGTAATTCAGTGTACGAAGTGGAAATTCCTTTTCCATTTATAGCAATGTACTCTAAAAGAAGAGTAACCGAGACTTGTGAATGTAGAAGGCGCAATTTTGCTCCAGAACAGCGCGCGTAGTAGGGATCCTGCCGAAGTTACGGACAAAAAGTTACGAAGCCTGAATTATGAGATTTTGCAGCATCTGCCATATTTCTTTGAGTCTCTTCGTTACCTATGCACGTACTTCAATTTATTTATAAGCAATGAAATATTATTAACTATTTTCGAGGTTTTTGAAGCAATTGGTTGGTTAACCAACGACTTTTACTAAAAGATTTAACGACCGAGAAAACAGTTTGAAATCTAACTTATTTGAAACACCAAATTATTTGCTCTATTACAAGCTGATCATCTCATAAATGAAAACTAAGCGCATGACGACTTATTTCCAATAGCAACATGAATTGATATTTCTCTACGTATTTAGACACGCAACAAACTTTTCCACGTGGTTTGTTTCCTTGGCTAAGCTTGAACCTGATTTGGCTTTCGGTGGTGTAAAAAAGCTCCATGTACATTTTTGTCTGTAAAAAGTCAATATTTGTCATTGTGAAATTTAAATTTTATGCCTCATGTTTTGACAAAGCGCTTGTAAACTACAGTATTTGTTCAAGTAATAGAAGTGCGTCGAGTTGCAATGTGTAATTTTAAGCCGTATATGATTTTACCATCATAACTTCTCCGTTATCAAGAGTAAAATTCATCACGTATATAGTTACTTGACAGTCAAGGGTTTCATGCGTCGACTTAAAATACACGCAACGGTATTTTGCAGAGGCTGTCCACAGTAGCTCATGCATAATTTACACTTTTTACGTGTTTAAATTGTTTTGCGCGACGCATGTTGAGTGTATAATTCAGTTGAGAAAAGCAAAATGTCGATAAGTAACTTATTTCACGAAGCTAACTTAGTGTTCATTAGATCATACTCTGTGTAGATACAAAGTTGGAATTTTGAAGTGTTAAATAATTTAGGAAAGCTACTGGAACTTCTTTTCAACCCCGAAAAAGGATGAGAAGGAGGTACGTAGTTCCGCATGCAGCCGAGGCTGGTTGCTTTAATCGCAAAATCAATGAAATTAAAAAAATTGTCAAGTTCACATTAGACTCAGAGGATAAATTTAGACTTTCAGAAATTAATTGATGGTAAGAAAGAATAAAAAATTCCTAAACTAAATAAAAAAAAATAGTTATTTTAAAGACTGAACTGTTTGAAATAAACCCTATGCACTTATAAAATTAGAACTTATCAATGAAAAGAACTGTGAGATTTCTATATTTGGAAATAAAAATGATGTTCTACTTTTGAAAGACAAATTGAACTTAACATCCATGTATCTCGTAACGAATGTCCTTCATAAAACGTGAAGAACCTTCGAAGAAGTTAGATTGCTGAAGATGTAACAAAATTCGCTAAGGAAGCAAATCTTTCAGAAGCAGGCCAGATAAGTGCAGGAGAAATACAAGGGAAAGGCAAGGAGGCAAGAAGCTCAGCAAGTGGTGAGATGGTGACGTTCAATACTAAGTATAAACAGCACAGAGCAAGCGTGGCTCCACCGGAGCTAGGAAGACGTCCAGCCTACGGGCACCCCATCAATGAAACATCGCCAGCGAGATTCTTTCACATTTTAAGGAAAGAGAGAGAGAGGAAATTCAAAGAGCGGGTACGATTCATTTAGCAAAACTCTCGGACATCGGGGCGTACAGGACACCGGGGCTTAGCACCGGGGCTTAAAGGACACTGGGGCTTACGGGACACCGGGGCTCACAGGACACCGGGACTTACAGGACACCGGGGCTCACAGGACACCGGGGCTTACG
>JACJUY010004678.1:63075-79121 GCA_014220935.1 Platorchestia sp. MABIK
GGGCTTACAGGGCACCGGGGCTCACAGGACACCGGGGCTCACAGGACACAGGGGCTTACAGGGCACCGGGGCTCACAGGACACCGGGGCTCACAGGACACCGGGGCTCACAGGGCACCGGGGCTCACAGGACACCGGAGCTTCACGGTTTCACGGTTCGAAAACCGTCAGTCTGTGCCTTGAATGCGTCTGGTTTTACACATTTACTGCGATGGACCCACTGGTGGTTACTGAGGGGATTTTCACACTGCAGCTGATCGGCCTGTAGTCACTAACTCAATTTTATAAAAACCTAATGAAAGTTCAATGACGGGGTTCAATGACGTTTAAACTTAAGGATACCATATCCAAAAACTTGAAACTTTTTTCTCTTGGACGTACGTCTATGAGAACTTGCAGACTACTAGATCTTCAAATTCGTAACTACTTTTATTTCAGATGTTTTTTCAAATGGGCATAGAAAATTAATTATTCCTTATAATAAAAAAAAATAAAAAAATTTTCCATAATATTTCCGAAATTTACAAAGCTAGAGCAATGCGGTTTGTTGCATTTGAAAGTAAAATGTGTGCTCTAAAAATTCGTCAGATTACTTTCTTGAATATATTTCATTCCGAATTTAAATGATTTTTTTGAAAGAGGTAGGGTAAAAGTTATAATTTTAGGGTAAAAAAGTATACGGAAAGTTTTACATAAATAATTTGGAAAATCCATTCTGACGAATTCTTAGAGCACACATTTCACTTTCAAATGCAACAAACCGCATTGCTCTAGCTTCGTAAACTTCGAAGTTATTAAGAAAAACGTCTTGAAAACTTACTTGTTTTAAAAGATATTTTTTAATCTTTAAAAAGCTTCTTCTTCTACAGTTTTTGAGCTACAGTAATGATTTTTGTATCATTGCATGCGGAAAAACAAGGGATTTCCAAGAAATTGAATAGTTTTCAAAATTCATTTTTTTTCCAAAGTTATGACGTCATAAATGTGAATTTGATTGAAATTTTTTTTTCAATTTTTTCATTTTTTTAATTTAAAATTGTAAATTTGAGGGAAAACATTTACTTTTTTGAAATGTCCACGTTATTCTGCATCCAATGATATCAAAATCATTACTGTAGCTCAAAAACTGCCAGAGAAGAAGCATTTGGAAAACCCCCACAAAAATATCGCTTTCGATGATTTCCCATTTTTTTTCATGAAAATCGTATTTTTTAACGACAGATGAATGATTCTCAATTGCATTTCCTATCAGTGTACCAAATTTCATTGCTCTATATTCAATAATGAAAGAAAGGTTCGGAAGGGGGACGCTTACCTTGAGGAATATGAATGATGAAATATAAAAAAATTAAAAAAAAATTGAAATTTTAGGAAAAGCATTTAATTTTTTGGAATGTCCACGTTATTTTGCATCCAATGATACCAAAATCATTACTGTAGCTCAAAAACTGTCAGAGAATAAGCATTTCGAAAAAAAAAACAAAAAATGTCGTTTTCTATGATTTCTAATTTTCTTTCATAGAAAATCGCATTTTTTCATAGAGGGTAAATGATTCTAAATTGCATTTCCTATCAGTGTACCAAATTTTATTGCTCTAGGTTCAAAAATGAAAGAAAAGGTCCGTAAGGGTGATGCTCTCCCCCACTCGGGGGGACGCTAGCTCTGGGATACGTTCCTGATATTTCTACAGGCATTCGGGGACATATCTCAAACTCTTTTAAAAGCAATAAAAAAAATCTGGAGAATCTCATTTTTGAGTCCAAATGCTACAATACAGTTCCCGTAAGTTAAATATTGACCTTTAGTTTAACCCATCGCAGGAAGCGTGTAAAGAAGACCGGACGTCTGCAAAATATTGTCGCCCTTATATTAAGTAAGGAAAACAATCAAATAAACAATAATTGTACTTGTTGACATTTAGACAATTAATCAGTACACCTCACCTGAAGCCATGTAGCCCTCAGTCCGTGTCTGCGTTCAGAAGAAAGCTAGAGTTGAAGGTCGTAATTTCAGAGGTTCATGGAGAATTAGTTCGTAGAAGTTTCAAATTTCTAAGCGTTGAGAAGTTCAAAAGTAACTCTTCAACATACTAGGAGGGATAAACTTCATAGATGTACACGCAATTGTTAAATTTCAATAAGTATGTTTATCACGCGAAGTGTATTATGAATGTTTTCAAAAATTAACATGAAGTTTTTCCCGTAAAACATGCAAGTAACCAGACAGAAACAAATACATGGAATTCTTCGACGGTAAAGTAAAATAAGGTGAGAAGGATGAAATAAAAGCTTGTGGCAGAGCAGAGGGTCGTCAGAAGGACCAGCAGTCCGGTCCCCTGAGCCAGATCACGAACCATTTAATGACGAAAAGAGTTTGTTTGACGAGTAGCCAGTACGCAGTAGAGTGAAATTAGGAATTTAAATGACTGTATGATGTGGAGACAACGTTTTAGATAACTGATCAAAATCTTATCACTCAAGCGCCACGAGTGGGAATGAGCTAATTGATGTACGTTGGGAGTCACACAATTTGAGTTCAACTCTAGAAAAATTCGCCACGCCATCATGCAATGTAAGGGCCCCTGCCGTACCCAATTACCTACGTGTCGCTTTACAGACCTTGAGTTCAAATATTGATCATTCTAGGTTTAGTCCATCAAATCAAATACGTTGACATATAAATTAGAATATATGACGACAACTCCTCATGCAGCTGGATATAATTAACATACAATAAAATCATGCTTCATTTGTGAACATGAGACAACAAACTAATTTATGTTACATCATAGTTCTTCATAAACGAGCGATTTCCAAGTGTTTCAATACGAGCGACACGAATTGAGGATCTATGAGAAACCTGCAGCTGAAATGTAATTTTGTTACATTATTAATTTTGACGATCTACGACGCTTTTTCTCCAAACACCTCGCAACAAAATATTTGAGCAGTTCTTTACGAATTAATTTCTGAAGGTTCTAAGAACGCTGGCAAGAGTCTCCTCCGTCCCAGAAAATTTCGGTCAAGTTCCTCACCCTCCGCTGTCATGACGTGCTGCGAAGCATTCTTGTTTAGTCATCCATTATAGAGCAGGTTCACATTATGATCCTCGATGCACGTAAAAAACAAGCATGTTTCAATCGCTACCTGACCTCACACTTAATGGAGACTAATTTGCTTTACAGATACTGTGCAGTTGACAGCAAGACATGTGACAATGAATCACAGTATACAGAACACAACTCGTTCTGTGATGAGCATCTACGATAAGAAGTGAAATCTACTCAAAACGCGCACAAATTAAGGACCAATTATTTCGCACGAAGAAACGCTTCTGACATTTTATTAGACTATCAAGAAAGTTCATACCTTCCATTCCAGACTGGAAAGAATATTCACGATCGGATAGTACATATTTATCTAAGCACAAAAGTTTTATACTTTTTACTTCAAATTAAAACCTAACTTTGTCGTTCATTGCATCCGTCGATCATTATCTAGCTCGTAATTCCGCTTCACACTTTTCTACAATTCATATCGCGGCAACTGCGTTTACTTTTCATTATGGTGCCTGGATTTCAGATAAAAAATGTACGAAAGCAAATTGCTCTTATGCACCCAACAAGGTCAGGATGATCGAATACAGTTAGTATTCAATTGAGATGTTGCGTCGACTCTTTATTCCGTCTGCGTTTTATTCTATCTCTTAACCACATTTATTTCCACCGATTTTCTCAATTAGTTTAAACATGCTGGCAACGCCGACGTTTCCGATTGGATTATTCTTGACTGCTCATTTCAATCAATGCTTATTTTTAATTTAACAAGTTTGTAAACGTGCCACAGACGGTGAGTTTATTTCTTAAGAAAATCGAACGAATAGAACTGTTTTTAAACTTTGATGAGGTTTAAATTGAATGAAAGTGATTAATTTCAAATTAACTGCGAAACTGTGAAACAGACTTTCGTTTACGCTGCATTATTTTTTTCTTTCAATTGTATTGGGACTTTGTGTACATGAAGTCTTCTGATCTCGTTAATCCTTTCCTCGAAAACTTCGAAGCATTATTATGCCAAAGAATTCTCTTCAGCAAATGAATTAAATTTCTATTCTGTATCTTTCTCTATTCTAATTCAAAGATGTTTTCTTAAAATGATGTCTGAATCCCTGACAGATGATCGCTGGTATTGAACTTTTTTCACTCAAATCTTTGGCCATTGTGAAAAATGTTTCACCTGAAATATATAGTAATTCATTATAAGCAATAATTATCATATGATACTAAGTTACAAAGTCAGATACGCATTTGAAAGTGAGTGTAGAGAACAGTAATAGACATTTTATGGAATAATAAAAAGTGCAAAGGACGGTGGTAAAAATTAATTCGAAGAACCGTTCGTAATACGTTCTGATTGAATTAAGTGTTACAACTTGTAGATCTTGTGCAAGAATTCAACATGTTTTGATTCTCTTTTCACAAACGATTCATCCCCTGAAGTGTGACTCCGATGCAAATCGTACGCGTGCACTAATTTGAAGTAATATAACAAACTACCTTGACTACCTATGAGATATTTCAGATGTTCTCGTCGCAAAGAAGAAATGAAGAGAGTGAAAATAGGAACGTCGGAGTCGCATACGAGGTTGAATCAAATATGATTCAATATTTGAGATTAAAGCGCCGATCAGTAGGCGCATAAGTCGTCTGAACCTGATAGTTTGACATTCCTAGAATTATTGACTGTATCAGAGAATGATTTGACACAATGGCTCCAATCAATGTCTTCTATCTTTCCAGGCGTGCTCGTAGAAATCATGACATCACACTAGTGGTGGAATATGTTGCTCCATTTGTAATTTAGGGGGCAGAATGAAGTTTGTAGCCCCAACTTATCGTTGATTTCCCGCGGAACGGAGCTTTTGAGACTCTTAAGAGCTAGGTAATGATGCTCTTTCTGTTCATTTGGCGTATAATTATTATTCTCCATGCATATAATTTACGACAATATACACGAGTTGAATGAAGCAGGTTAATTTCTCACAATTTACATTTTAATATTCATCCAGTATGACACAGGAGGGTCAAAAATGTCAGTTAGATCAAAAGCCTGGAAATGGTAAACAGAAAACGAGAACAATTAAGCGTCCTCGTTTTGAAAATTTTGGCTACAGTTTATCTTTCCAGTACTTGTAGAAAAGCTCCAAATGACGACTGCGATTTTCTCATTTAATCATTAATATATCCGCAAACTGCCAATCTCTGAGCCTACAGAGCAAATGCAAATTTCTTTGTACGCCATTCAAACACAATATCACTAAATTTCTGATGGATATAATGATGAAAAATATATTTACAATGGTTCGTTTGCTATTCAAAACTGCCGCCATCTTCGAACCTCTTATGAGACGTCATTACTATGTTGCTAAATCTAGAGAAAGGTCTCGGTAAAGATGAAACATCGGTCCAGCGTATATCTTCAGACCTGCTCGTTTTCGAGGTTAACAATTGGTTTGGTAGGGTTGTAAAAAGTAGAATTTTGAAAACTACTTTACTGCTCGATTACATTTTTATCCTTCCAAAAAAATATCTAAATGCAATTGTACGGTAACATTTTATCTCGTTTGACGGTCAACTGTTATTTTTTTGGGAAGATGGCGAGCCAGATGAATGTCATTCATTTATACTTTATTTCAAATGTCATTCATTTCATTCATTTATTTCAAATGTCATTCATTCATACAGGTAAGTGAACGAACAGTTTATCGAATGGTATACAGATGGCCTAATACGCGGGGCCATCAATTTATCGAATGGTACACGTACGTAAATTCCAAATGTGTTATTTTCAGTCTAATGTATTGATTTCTGATCAATTTTTGGATAAATAGGAGAGTCGCATATTCGTCATGTGAAACTTTTCAGTGTTGGAAAGCAATCAACTGTAGGTAAGGCTGTTTTCATAGTTATGTCAGATTTTGGGCGTTTACCCGTTCGTTTGTTGAACTATGCCAGAATTTTATGGTAGCCGTCGATTTTTTACGATCTCGTGTTATAAAGATCAATAACATCACGTGAAGTAGCCTAATCTTACATCACTCTCATGCTCAGGTGATAAAATAAAGACTCATAACTTCGCTGATATTGTTAGAAAATGTGCGGAACAATATTTCTTGATTTAACACGTTGGTCGCAATGTGAGCTGCCTGTGCACACGGATGAAATTTTCCTGTTGCTGCTGACCGACCAGTAGTTAGAAAATCAATTTTTGTAGATGCTTATTCAAAGGTAAATAAAAGCCCGATCTATTCAATGTTCGTTATTTAAAATTGATTTTTAAAATTTACTTTAATTGGAGTTGAATATTGAAGTTCATTTTGCCCGCGGCTGATAACGTGTTAATGTTTGCTTTTTTGGCAATTAATACAATTGATTTTCAATTTGAATTGAACATTGAACTTCACTTAACCCAACGTGGTCAATGTGTAAGATAGTTCAAGCTGAAGACGCGGGGTGAAATCGAACCCAAACAAGCTCTACTACCCCTTTTTCTGTCGTTATAGAAATACCTAAAGAATAACAAAGCATGTCTTTATATTTTTACGCGTGGTTTGCTCCTTTCCATGGGAAATAATCTTTAGATTACAGTAAGTGTAGTTTCAACACTTTGAATCTTGGAGACACGTGAGGCATTACTCGACATTACCGTTGCTGTAAAACAATCGCGATGGTATCCTGTACTGTTCTGGAAGAGGTACCGTGTTCTGTTGCGCTACGGATTGTTAAACTTCTGACGGTAGAGGATATAAAATTGTTCGATATTTTACAATGACTGACGGCATAATTAAGGGAATAGTTGATTGCAGACCTAAACACAATTAAATGATTTGCACCTTCAACACCGAATCGTGTCACAAGCATGCTCACACCCCGAGATATCCCGGCCCTTTTAAAATCCGAGTTGAAACGACGAGGTACCCATTTTCCAGACACGCTTTAAAACCTAAAATTGTCGGTATGTGTTGTCGGAGCAGTGTTTTATTTTAGACCGAGCTCTGAAGGAATTTATTTGATAATTCTTGGGGGATCCTTTGGGACAATGTGGGAAACAACAAGGATACTATCCTCAGCCCGACAAAAACCCAGGCGCCGTCGGTGAACTGGTTTTTGCCTATCTAAAATTTTTTTTGGGCGTTGAATGACTTCCCACCTTTTTTAAGCTGTTGTCCTCGAGTCATTTCAATGCTTATACTTACCCTGGCCTGCTCATAGAAATCGTTACGTAACAGGAGTGGTCGGGGACCACGAGCTATTTGTGATGAATCGAATGAGCGAAATGAGTTAAGGCCCTATTACACGAGGCAACCAGTTGCCTCGACTACGGCAACTGAATTGACGCAACTTGTGTGTAGGTGCGCCATCAGATGAGGATATCAGTGTGGCGTTGCCAATTGCAGAGGGAAGATGTAGCTCGCAATGGCTGCTGCATGTGACGTTTTTCATTTTATAATTAAATGAAAAGCATTAAGACGTGTGCAAAACTCAGTTCTTGTTTTACGCTTTTGAATGCCCTTGTATTATTTATTATCTTTTTCTTTAAAATTAATGAGATTGGAGGGTCATACAACTATTGATTCAATTTAATTCTTTAACATTTGTTTAACTTTCATAAAATAATCTTGAATTGGTGAGAATCAATATCGAATGCAATATTAAAACAGCATAATATTGTCATAAATTTTCAACTGTTTTTTGACAGCTTATATTCCTATTTTAGTATAATTATTTGTGTTTTTATGTCTCCCAGAACAAAACAGAAGAAACAGTATATTAGTTAATCAAGTTCATTCATTCGTCTTATTGAAATAGTTGGGTTCAAATCTAAAAAAAATAAAGAGTTTGATCATTGCGAGCCAAATAAAGTATTACCTCTTTTCTACTCTCTACTTATGATAGAAAATTAAAATGAATGCACATTTAGTGACCTAGCTTCAAAGAGTCAATCTTCTTTTTCTTGTCTCGTTTGTGGCAGGTAGTATGTTTTTCCATTTTTTATGGCTTCGATAGATACGTCATATTTAGTTAAGCTAATAAAACTTATAAATTTATGATTTATACTTTTTAAATCTCTGACCACTTTACTTGTCATAAAATACTACCAGACTAACATTCATTTATAATGGAAAAGTGACAGCATTTGAAAATGAAACGTATCACGAAAGTATGGTAAATGGTAATATGCCGCTTATTTTGAACAGCAATTACGACTAATTTTGTGCCCTAAATGATACAGTATTGCTTATTTAGCATTTAAAAACATTCCATAGCAGATTACATTAATTAAATCCTCCTACTATCTATTGAATGGCGGACCGAGTCTATGTTGGCTCAGTGGGAGGCAGTGTTCCAGCCACTCTCACTCTACGGCGGTCAGTCGAGTACTACACCATTTTCACTTCAAATTAATCCAAGTCCAGTTCAAATTAATCCAAATCCAGTTCAAATTGATCCAAGTCAATTTCAAATTGATCCAAGTCAAGTTCAAATTGATCCAAGTCAAGTTCAAATTAATCCAAGTCATGTTCAAATCAATCCAACCCTAAGTTGAGTTTAGAATTGACATAATCACTCGTTAATTTGAGTGTTTTTTGTGTTAAATATGTACCTATTGGATGTGGAGCGAAACAATCGTTTTTCCTTCTAGCGAGGAATACATAAAATTTCAGCCATGTTGCAATCTAAAGACATGCTGTCGTAAAATGTGCCAAGTGTCCAGCATCAAGAGGCTGAGTGTGATTCAGATCTTTGAACAAAACTTTTGCGTATGTTCAGATGATGAGAAAGAGTCACACGGTGCTGCAGAGCGTTGGTGTTGGTGCCGTGTGTTGCTGTAAGGTGTTGGGGCAGAGCGTTGTGACCGAGCATTGGGGCCGAACATTGAGACCGGGCGTTGGGGCCGGTCTGTAGGCGTTTTGGCGCTCGGTTTGGTCGTGCATTTTCGCGCTTGGTTATGCGTTCTTGCGGTGCTAGGAACACCTAGCGGAAATTGCGACAAAGGTTGCTTCGTTGGTTGAAGTTGGAGAGCAGCGATGGGTGCTGGTGGGGTCTCCAGGCGGAATGGGTAGTCAAAGTAGAGTAGCCTTGGCTCGTTGGTGAAATCGCTGGAGAGCTACTGCGGTCACCAGTTGCAAGGGGGCAGGCGATGCAGAAGCTTTGGCCCGTTGGTGGATCCGCTGCAGTACTGTGGAGTATCCAGTTGGTGGAGCAGCTGGGGTCACCAGATGTAAGGCCGGGATGGTACTACCTCCGCCGGTGAGTTTCATTAGGGCAAGTGGGGTAGCGACCTTACAAAGCTTCTCCTGCAGTGCGTATCGGTGATACAGGACGAATAAGTTGCAACTTATTTTCAATAAATTTACATTGAGATATCTTAAGATTACTGAACATTTGAAATGACTGGTTGAGATTTAAAGGGGTGACTGAAGTATAGTTACTACAAAACTAAGGAAGTATTGAACTCATGCATTTTATTGCAATATATGTGAGTAATGCAATGCCTTCATATTACCGCTGGTTTATATAAGTTGCGAATGGTAAAACATTTGCCAATTATTTCACTTTTTATAATGGAGCATATTACACGAGATCGTCCAAAATCTCTGGTTAAGGCAACAACAATGAAAGCTAGTTCAAAATGCAACCAGAAAAACATTGCGAATTGAACACTATCACTTTGCAGTGTACTTCTGTAACAATTTTTTCTTTAAGGCATTTCACCGCTTCGCATCACGACATCAATTCGCTCATTTATTACGCACATAAATCAAATAAGACTCAATGTTCGTATAAGTCAAACAGGTATGCATATTATTAATATCCTTATCTTCATACGCACATAAGTCATCATTAATCACTGCCACAATATACAACACGAATTCATTTTGTAAATTATTTACAACAATGTAGATCTCATTTAGTTCTTTCTTAGTTAGTACCTTTGTTAAGATCAGCTGCATTTTCTACGTAATCAAATTTAAGAACAGGCTTGAGGCTATAGTGCGCAATGACTGCTGTAGATCAGCGGAAAACCTCGCACGGTTTTACAATCTCTGGCATCAGAAATTCATCAATGATTATTTACGCAATGTAAAGGGATACCCTTCGCATTAACACTATGATTTTACTAAAACGGATATATTGACTCACTTCCTGGTACACAGATTTCCAGGAATGCAAACTTTGTTCAGAAAGTGTGTCTCTCTCTCTGTGCATCGCCTGATGCGTAAGTACGAAATTCTGGCTCTCATTCGTTTCACCCTCGTTCAATGATTATTTTCATTGGCTTGTGAAAATATTCTTCAGAGCTATTGGTAAAGCATGCACTCAAGGAGAAATCAATGATGTTCACCTATCAGTTACTCAAATAATTTTTCGTAATCCCATGTAATGTACAATAGTACATTAGTATTTTCCTTTCATTCTGATTCTCTTCTACAGCCAACTTGTTCTGCTAGGTTTTAAGTTCGAGCGCTTTTGTCTTTTTACTGTATGTCTTCCATCGAATTTACTTTAAAGCCAATTCACTGCATAATTTAGCTAAACATAGCCAACAGCTGGTGCCTGAAGTATGTACATGAAATCCGACTCCGCAATGACTACCTAAACTCTTTGAACTGCGATGTCATGTTATTTTAGGTCAGAAGGGGTAAGTCGGGCACAGGTCAGAATTACCCGACTGTTTTCCGCCCTTGGCCATTCCCCGATAAATTTAGACATAGCCAAGCCGCAAGCAGCAGGTTTTGCCGAAGATCGGTATACGGTCGAGAAGTGCAGCCTGTACCGAAGAAATTCAACGAGGCGGCGACCGTCAGCGAACTGTAACAAATCTCTAGTGCATCGCGAATATTTATTTTAAGCGAGTTTCAACATTGAAATGAGTTCATCATAAATACTACTAGTGTTGCAAAATCTGATGTTCTTTTGCGCCTAGGTTGATAAGCGCTGTGCATGTGCGCTCATCACACTCCACCAATCTTCGTACTGCGGTAAATTAAATTTACGGCACTTGTTCAAGTTCAGTCCCCTGATCTACGAGTATTTACGTAATATTGGTACTAATTTTTACATTGTGCGAGTATTCAATATCTCAATTCCCTTTTCACAGTTCAAAATAACATGCTATATAGTATAGAGAAGCCATAACTCGATTTTAAAAAATTTACTCCTGGCACTCTCACAACTAAAAATATAACTGAATGAACTACTTGAATGCTATAGTATAGAGAAAATGATAGGTAATGAAAATGACAGGTAATGAAAAATTTGAATGGCATAAGATTAGTGCTAAGGATGGAAGTCACATTTCTTTTGGCCAAATGATCGAGTTACGCGCCATGGCACAGAGTGAAGCAATTTGTCTTTGAATTCAGACAAAGGTTAGCTAAATACTTCCTGCTCACAATATTGGTTTTACCATAACATGCATCATTCCTGAGCATTCTCCGTATTTTATCGATAAAAGGAACGTGATCAATCTTTTCAAACAAAGCACTTGGTTGAGACATCACGGAGAAGTGGTGGGATTTTTTCTTGTACGGTGTTCCTTGTGGACGACTTTTTTTCTTTTGTGAGTAGTGGTTTCCTGCCTGTAACACGTAAGTGTAAACTCTAATTTTGAATTCGAAAAATTTCTTTACGCTGCTATTCGGAGCATTTGGAAATATGACGTCCCTCCTGTACAGTCCCAGTTGTTCAGCAATGTCATGTCCACTAAATAAAAGATCAGTCCTTGGTAGTATTTCTTGAATCTGAGATACCTCCTGTAGAGTGATATCATGTAATCAGCCATGTCAACTCAACCTATTCCTTGGTAGCAGATTCCAACAAACGAGGGACAAGGAATTTCATTGGCTTTTCTTTCTATCTATGAGAATCGTTGAGCCGTCTGTAAAGGCGTGGTTTTTGCAAATGTTTAGACTAAGTTCACAATTTTGCTGTTCCACTATTGAAAATGGGTTACTTTCACAGCTATATTAGAACTTTAACTCTCTGAGAACGAACCTTCACCTCAAGAAATCAGAGTATTTTCGATATTCTTGTTTGCAGGCCAACCAGAGATGGGAGGTGTTCTGATGGCAGCACAGCACCAGATACCACGAATGGCAACATACTCCTAAAGTGCAGAGGAGGAAAACCAATTTCGAAGTACAAAACGTGGTTTTAACTCTGAGGAATGATTTTGACCAGGTGTAATACCACACTCGCACTGGCCATCAAATTGGGAACTCCATCAAGTCCACTGGTTCGATCTTTCGTGTGTATAGGATGAAGTAATGAATCATTCCAGATTTGTCAGGCAAAACAGAAATTGTTGCTCCATTCGCATGGCTTTGATAGCATGAATTTTTATTCCGCTGGTTCCTTTAAAACGATACCTTTTGATCATCTATGCATGGCTCTTGATCCATTGGCATATTTTGAATCTTGTTTCGGATATGAGCAATGAGTGGCTCTACTTTGAAGAGCTTCTCTGCGCTAGGGCATTTATTTTTACCAAGAAATTTAAGATTGGTTTTTACTTCCAAGAATTTACTTGACATAACGCTGGCAACGAACTCTTGATCAACGATCTTTGTAATATTCCAGTGCATCTCACGTGAGGCCTTTTTACAAGAAAAACGTAAACGCATAGACCAAGCCACTGTTCCATTTCAACTTGATTAGCATACAGTGGTTGTATACTAAAGTTTAATACTCCTAGTGGTTGTATACTCCTCCACGTCCATGTGCTCGCCATAACCGTGTGTCTATAGGACCTGACTCTGTGCGGGAAACCCGGGTTCGAGTCTCGGCGCTGGTGGCGATTTTCTCTGTTGGGTATAGGAGAAAAAATTCTAAGCACAAAACCGCACTCTACCCAGGTGTCTGAAATGGGTACCGGTCTTTGACCGGGGGAAAGCGTCATGGCGTCCTGGTGTTAGTTATAAGGCATTTGAAAAACCATTGTAAAAGGTGATGTGTATCATGCTTCAATTGGAAATAAAGCATCCGTAGATGCCGATGTTTGTTTACTTACATTTTCTTGATTTAGGTGTATATTGGTCTGATTAAAAACAGCTTCCAAATTTTAGCAGTGACAAATGACTTGAAATATTCAATTTGCTTTTTCGCTGACCCGTATAGCCCATATTTTTTCGAAGTGAGGAAATTGCTTTTCGTCAAACGAACTTCCTCATTCACACTGAGGTATAAAGCCTCTGCTAACTTGTCCTCCCCAGTCTACCTTTTTCACCGGAGCATGCATGTTTTTCGCCGCCAAAGCGATTTAATTACTTGGGCGGCGAAAAACATGCATGCAGGTGGCGAAAAAGTTAAACTGGGTCTTCTTCCCAGTGAGGTAGACTCCTCCACGTCCTCAGATTTCTGAATTTCTAGAATAATCCATTCTGCTTCATTTTCTAACATGTAGTTCTTCCACAAATTCAGAATCATCTCTGTCTATAGCTTCATCTGCACAGAATGTTAATAAATAAACAACAATAATTGAAATAATTTTACGCATCATGATACCGGAGAGTAATTTCTATTTTCAGCACAACATTTCTTTTATTGACTTATAAGGGGAAGGACAATCAGACAGTTTTAAGAAAAAATACATCAACTCATCATTTTTCTCAGATGTACGGAAATCAGGATCGTTGTATTGGGCTCATCGGATGAATCACATTCATTTTCGTCTTTATGAAGCAACTCATCAGGCATACCAGCAGCTTATCCAACTTTCAACCTTGTCTTGCGGCCTCCATAAAACATTCCTTTGATATTTCTGCTTTGTGGGAAAAATCTCCCACATGCTCGCGAGGTGCACTTGTCAGTTGGGACCGTGGCGTGAAGTTGGGCAAGTCGCTTTGCTTCTTTCCGTTGTTTTCGGTCGTTTGTGGCCAGTGGGAAGTAATGTCGGTGGAGTTTGTTAGTTTTTAGCTAGGATTCAAGGTGAGAGCTGTTCTGTTTCTGCATTGGAGTTGTGTCCTGCCGGTGTCAACCCTCTAATTTATCGTCACTCTACCTAAGTATCCTAAATTTCTTGCTGCTTCTGTGTTTCGGCTATATTTACGTTTGCGTGCCTTTGTCTATTATTCTATTATTGTTCATTTTTTGGTGTATTGAATCTCTTAAAGGTGTTCAGGGTTTTAACTTTTAACTTTAAACATGGATTTGAATTGAATTAAAACCGGCCATTTGCCGTACCTTATTAGAGATGGAGCGTTGCTCGTATCTCAGTGAACTTAAAATACTATAAATTCAGCTTCTAATACGTGGATGCGATACTGCTCATCCTAGAGCTGATATAAAATTTACTTCTTCTTGGCCTATGACTTTCCTCAAAGTAAAATCCTTAAACTATCCTATCTGTCCTTACCTGAACACCTACCTTCGACTGTTTTCCTCTAAATTTCCCAACATTCTTCCTAAAGTGGTATATTACCAACCAAGTGTGGCAATAAACTTGGGTGAGTGGTTGCAGGCTTAGTTTTTCCTAATTAATTTTGACCTACTTGAATTTGATTTCGTTTACTCTGATTGGTCGTAAATTTGGTTGATACGTTCATTAAATTAGTTTGGTTTGCATTCAGCATGATCGCTACGTTCCGTGCCTTTGACACTGGGGGGCACTCCACTGGCAGTGTTCTTTCTCAAGTCCAGCGTCTCGTCTTCCTCACCTCTAACGTGCAACTTCGTCTAGGCTTTACAGGGGCGTTTAGGTGTGCTGTCTAAATTGAAATCTTGAAAGTTCTGCTTACTCTAAAAGTAGGAATTTTTTTCGCTGGGTGTCGTCAGTCAAAACTTACCTTGGTTTTTCTTTACTCCAGGTCGGCATGTTGGCCTCTTACCCTGGCTTCGCGCTTTGTCGGCAACGTTTCTTGAGCATACCTACTCTGCCCTGCTGATACCCCGTTCGGTTCCTTATTCTGGGCCTTGACGTTGCGAAGCATCGTTCTTAATCTCCCTTTAAGCAACCGTCGCACACTATTGAAACTTTGAAACTTGAGAACTTGAAACTTTATACGGACACAAATGTGTTCGCTTTTGAAAGCCTAAAGGTATAAACTACCTTGTACGGCTCAATGATAAATTGTAAAAACTTTATTGACTTTTTGTTCCTTGTCAATTGAAAATGAAAATGAAGTTGTGTGGAATTTCCCTCAGCTTAGCGATCAAATTTTTCAGAAGCTGCTCAACATTAAGTAATCTGAGTAATACTCCCACCAGATTATAGATTAGATTATGGTTAGTTTAAGCCTCCCTAACCGCTACAAAAATAACGTATCAAAGAGAGAAGCAGGACGAAAGCACCATTTAGTATGGATGTTAGGGAATGCGGAATTTATGCAGAAGAGGTATAGAAACAGTAAGTTGGAAAAGAAGTTAAGATTAAAATTGAAGCAGAAAGTAGTAGGTGCTGAAAAACAATTATTAAGACAGTAGTGAACCGAAAAAGATGGTCTTTAACATAGTAAAAAGCATTTCCTTTCAACAAAAAGAAGACCCACCTAACTCAACTCGGGCCCTCACGCATTTTCCCCCTGGGAGCGCTATTTCCCTTAGATACAATAGTTGTATCCCCCCTGAGGAGAGTAATATTCTCACCATTATGATTCAATACCCACAACACTATTAACAGCATTTCGACCAATCATGCACATTAAGGAATCAGAGAAACAACTCCGATCATTTCCTTCCATTCCAATTTGTGGCACTTGGAATTATTTACATTGCTTGCTTTTCCAATCTACAGGTACTGAAGCAATGTTAAGAAAAGTAACCATAAACATTCATTAATGAACAAAGACACGTTCAATTATTAAAGATTCAACACATGAATGTAACCATTGAACGCTGTTGAACTGAAGGGCAAACCCTACATACAAGGTCACGTGGAAGCCATATGGTTACGACATGGATTGTCCATTTTTGTCATATGGGTTCTACCTGCCCATGCTATGTGGAAAGCACATGGACTTTTGGAAAGTGCTCCCACCTGGTTCCC
>JACJUY010004678.1:95302-118095 GCA_014220935.1 Platorchestia sp. MABIK
ATTTCACCCGAATACTTTTTTCCTGTACGTTGTATTCGTGATTGACAGTTACATACTTTTTTCTGTTGTACTCGAATATGTTTGCACGTATATGTTCTCGAAACAATTTTTGTCCAATCTGGTTGAGCCCGTTTTTGAGTTGATGAATGTCACGACTATGTGCTGGAAGTATGGGTAGCCCAGTGACCAATATAAAAAAACTTGTGTGCATCGTAAAATTATTGCATTATGATTTTCAACTCTTCGTAGTCAATGCTGTTTGAATTATTGTTCTGCGGAGCTTTTTAAAGTTTCTTTAGTAAAATTTTCCTAAGCTAATCATCATTGTTCGACCGTCATGAACCTTGTTTATAATACTGAATGAATTATTTTTCCTTATTTTTTACATTATCTAAAACGTATTTTGACGACATGTCAGGACGCCATTCGTTACTCCGAGATTCATAAACAGGAGTACACATGCCTGACATTCATGCTTTGTTTATCCTTGGCGAAACTACTCGAATTTGGCAAAACTTACAGCAGCCATACTGAAGACATTATTACAAGTAGTTCCCCATCATTTTGTGAGGTATAAGATGCTTCGTAAAATATATGCTTCAAGAATCCTGTCTACTCAATACTCTTATTATGGTCGATTATTTCGCGATACACAACTATATAAGGGTAGACAGGCACGAGTAATAAGAAAACGTCGATGTTATTTCACCATACGCTTAAAATCCTTCCGCTAGCGCTATACAATAGCTATCGTTTGAAAATCTTCCAACTTTTTCCAAACTTTGGCATCAATAAACGCTTCCAAGCTGCTGTTGAAGGTCCAACTTTCCTCACGCCATTTTATAACGCCAAGTTGGATGCAAATTACCAACAAGTTCCAAGTAACGTGAGCAAGTTCTAGAACATGAAACAGCAGCTACTTGGCGTAATTCAATGGGAACAATTCGAGTTCATCCTGCAATGGCGCTGAAAGAACTCGATGAGTCAGAATTGTCTGATTTAATCAAATATTGGAATGTTTTGTTCTATTATTTACTAAAAATTCAATGAAAATTGAGAGGAAATAGCAATGCTCTTGTAACATTCACGAACACAACGTGAGCTTTTATTCACAATCCTATTGGTATAAATTCTCATATCATGCGTTCACCTGTCATTACCTATGCTCTCACGCGGTAGAGTTAGCAAAAGTTCAAGTCGTTTTTTGTTTCAAATACCAAAGAAATGTGAACCCTTTCCGTACTCAGATATAACCAATTTTGAAGGAACTGTAGACTGATAATGCATAGGATTGGCTTGTACGTAGGGAATCGAACCCTAAGTATAAACAGGGAATGAACCCTAAGTATATCAGCTTTAATGAAAAATAACATACATAGCAATTTGCACAAACATAGTACATGTGTAATTCATATTTATATCTTAGAAAGACATGAGCAAAAAAGTTGTTGCCTCCAAGATCGCCTAATTAAAAAGATTGTATTATTAAGCGTATATGAGTCCGGATTTTGTGCTCAAGAGTCAAGATACAATGGCACTGAGGTAAGTCTGAGTTTAAGGTGGGCATATTTTAGGACACAAGACAGTTTCAAATTATTTAGACCTTTGAGGTTGTTGGTATAGAGTCAATGATTGAGAAATTATCGAATCTAATTGAAAAGAATGATCCAATGTTTCAGAGTGCGCTCTAGGATTTGAACAAGGAGGCTTTTGCAGCAGTGTATTGCTTATTTAGCCAGCTCCAAAATCGTTGAAAAACCGGACCTCATCTTATGCCAATACATGTCATTGAAAACTACATAAGTAACTTTGCATTTGATGTTGGAGCGTACATCAGTGGGTAAAGAGTCCTTGCAGGTGAAAAATTGTCATTCTGAAGAAGGTTTTCAGACCAAATTCATAATTCATTTGGGGAAATGAGGAAGAAAGATTCTGAGAGTTGACAGTCTAGATAGACTCTTTCCGTTTAAATATGGTTGTGACACAAAAACATCAGCCTTTGCAACTGTCCGAACTTTGGCGCGCCGAGCAACAAATCAGAACTTAGTGAGGACAACACCAACAACCTGTAACAAATTAGCCGGAGGATTCCGCAGATATTTTTACCGCATCAATGCAACGAATGTCCGTCATAGCATCCAAATCGGTAGTAAAATATTGATTGATTCACTGCCGATCAGCGCCGACAGAAGGCAGTAAACCGGACACCACAGACGAACAGTGACGAGTCGTCCGAAATTGATTCTGTGCGCACAAAATCACCTCTGATTAGAGAAGAATTGTCACAGAATTCTACTCGTACTGCCGACCAGTAACGAAACAACGCTTATTCAATACCGCTATGCTCCAAATTTCATGAGAAATCGCGATTGAAAACGTGATCGTTTCAGTTGAAAATGTTTTGGAGAATACCTTATTGGAATGAGTACGACATCCTCCGAAACGTTTTGCACTGACGCTCATTTGGCTTGCATTCACAATCACTGATAATATTTGGGGCTGAGCTATCAGGAACTTTATAAAATACAAAATATTTCCGGAGGGTTTCCTGAGAAAATGCTCGATGGAGTTGGTTAACGCTGTTGAACAGGTTTTCAATTTGATTTAAACTTGTTGCACTGAGTGTAAGTCCCACATACCCTTTCCAAAATAGTCTTGGGATTTAAAAAACGGTTTCCTGTATGTCGTGTACATTTGAACTATTAAATTCGGTATGGTTATAAAAAATCATTGCTCGAAATACGTACATTAGGAACATCTAAGAAACATCCAAGTCCTTAACGTTTGAAGTTATTTTTCGAAGTAAGTCATGCCCGAATTCAAGAATATAGCAGGTGTGCAGATCTAGTACTGACCTTTAAATTGCAACGTTTGTATGCTTGGTGGGAATAGGTTTTAGGATCTTTGTGAAACATATTTTGAAATCATGAATCGTGATCATTTAAATTGTGCTGATATAGGAGAACTGTGTTGTAGTGACTCATGAAAAAATAGAAAATAAAGCAAAAATATAACAAAAAATGAAGGTGAAAATGAGTTCGGCAGGCATATTAAATGCCAGGTACTTGTTGTCAGGGCATGCAGGATCGGCATAGGTTAGGTGGCAGGTCAAAGAAAGCTGATGTCTCACTGTTTAATTTAACAGTATGAATAACATTTATAGGAGCATCAATTTCACGTATGAAAGATTATCGGTGAATGAGATGAGAGAGAACTCTAGTTTTAAAGTATACAAATAAGCGGGGTTTTTGAATGACAGATATTAACAGCTGGACACGGAGAGTCAGACCAGGACAAAATTTACACAAGAGCTGTTATACTATAGCAGTTCTGAATTTGCGATATGGGTAAAGGCGCAGTCGCTACGATCTGGCCTGTTGGACAGATAAACAGGAACCATTCTTAAAAGACATCAAATACGGCTAGCGGAAGAGTGAAAGGACGCAAAAAATTAATCAAATAGAACATAATACAATTTCACGGAGTATTTTAACCGCAGATAGATCACCATGGTACACTATACATTACAATTTCACTTGATATTCACCTAAAGTGCAGGGCGGCAAGCGCATGCGGCCCAACGCTACGTGCTTCGAGGTAGAGATAGAGAAATAGAATTTTATTTGAAGAATATCGGACTGAAGTCCTTACACTTGTTCTGAAATATATTTGATGTTGGGAAGAGGTGGAGAATTAGAGAAGTTTGTTGGAACACTCACATTAGGAAGTTCTAAGCTTGGGAACATTTAGTACGGGACTGAGTGACTTGGGAACAATTTATGGTTCCCCACTTGAACAGATAAACAAAACTTAGAGTTCACGAGGTGGCCACCTACTACATCGGTGTATGAAAAAGACTCGTAAGGTCTGTAAAGCTCCCAACTAATATCAGATCTCCGTGCTTCTAATTTCTCGTGAAGAAAAATAAATTACACGACTGAAATAGGAATGCTCCAATCAAGAGGCATGTTCAGATCAAGTATTGCCGATTTTTTTTTTTTGCAAATACAGTTCAAGTCCACAGTGAAAAAAGTAATAATCCAATTCTAAAACACCTAAGTGCATCTGACGTTTGTCCTAAAATAGAGACACGCAGATCCATCATCAATAATTAGACACTCAAGATTTTGATGCATACCAATGTCTCCAACACGATTTAGAGATGCTCCAGTGTCTCATTAAAAATGCTTCAGTGTCTCATCGATGGGACACTTGGGCTTCAGTTTGGTACATTTATAACTGGTGTCTCACAGAAAACCTTACCGATATTAAGCGTAACATTGCACCGCCTTGTGTCACGAAACAGATATGGCTGTCGCATCTGTATCCGTGGTGAGGGATTTCCCCCTAAGTGTCCAACGTTCCCATTTTGAGAGCATGACTCCAAATTTCTGTAAAAGCTTACACATTGTTGTTTTTGAGTTTGTCTTGCATCGAACATAAGCAGAAAACCTAATCAATATTCTTGGTTGATGTGAGGATTTATTCTTTCATTCTCTACTGTTTTTACTGCGGTGTTTTTAGAGCTATTTTAGCAAAAATAGTTACCTACAACATGTAAAAATTTTAGTTTGACGAAATGATACATATTGGGGAAATGCGACATGAATAACTTTATTAATAATTACTTAGTATCATACATGCCCATTTGATACATATTCTTTCACAGTTTTGATGGTGAGAGCGATTTTATTCGATGTTCCCAAAATGGGAACGTTGGACACTCCGAGGTGCAGCATGTCATGATATTTTGCAGACTTTGATGAACGAGTGCTAAAGTGTTCCTAGCTTTGCTAACCAACATGTTCATTCTGGTAGCACACGTAAGAGTAGTTTTCAGCCAGTCTAGTCAGTTTTCGGCTATTCCTTGCTAACGCAAGAATCACAGATGTAATGCAGCTGCCTTCAACTGCTGGTGATCAGCTGTGGAAAGCGACAAGGAATTCGAAGAGGATATGCTTGACAAAGATTATTTTGCAGAAGAGGTGTGTCGAGAAATTTAAATGCGTGGTAATGAAGGAGACGAAGAGGCAGAAATGGACATTGGTGAAGATATTCACGAAACTGGCAGGTGGCGCAGAGGGGAAAATGTGTCGTTAGGCCTTCACTCAATTCTCTCATCCATGTTGAAAAATTTCGAATATGCTCATTGAGCAAATTCGAAATTTTTCAGTTATTCTTCTCTGAAAAGATGGTCAACCACGTGACGGAGCAAACTAATTTGTGCGCTAACAGAGAAAAGAATGATTAGAACTTCTGAGTGGAGGAAGACGAGATGAGGAAATTCTTAGGATTATTGGTCATCATTGGGCATCACAATGTGCCGTCTGAAAATGATTATTGGCCCACGGCCGAAGATCTTGAGATACCGATTTTTCCCCGAACTATGAGGAGTAATGAACAAGTGCAAGCTTTTAAAGAAGCATTTTCATCTGGCCGATAACAATGGGCGGCCAAGCTCTTACCATTGCTGAACATGCTAGAAGAAAATTGCCATCGTTAAGGAGTATTCCGTTAGCTTTTGACCATCGATGAGTCTATGATTCCGTACCATGGCCACCATAGCTCGAAACAACTTATAAGAAATAAGCCGGTAGGATTTGGCTCCAAGATGTGAATGATATGGAGTGCTGATGGTTTTTCGTACATTTTCTCAATCTTCTGGGAAAAGGATGATGAGCGAAAGCTGCCTCTGGGATCCCAAGTTGTTAAAAATATACTTGGGCCCGTCGAAAACAAAGAATCACATGTAATTTTTTTACTATTTTTCCAGCAGTGCGGCTATGATGGAAAATCTAGCGAAGAATGGACTTAGAGCTTGTTGAACTATCAGAGATAACCGTTCAGGGAACTGTCTTAAAATATCAATGAAACTTTACGAGAAATAACGGAGAGGTTACTATGATCACAGATCAAATGACACAGTTTTATGTGCTCGCTGGAACGTCAACAGTGCTGTGACATTTGCTAGTAACTATTACGGCGTTTCACCGGTCCAAAAACTACAGATGTGGGTGAAGAATCAAGGGAAAAAGACTATCGACCAGCCGTTCATGGTCCACATGTATAACCGTAGTATTGGTGGAGTAGACGTGTGCGACCAAATGTCCTACAGGCTGCAGGCTACGATCCCGAAAATGGTGGCGGAATATATTTTCGCAGTTATGGAACTTGTACGTGGTTGCCAGCTCAGATTCTACCAGCATGTGAATCCGAACTCTAAGCTAACTCACAATAACTTGAGAAGAGAGATAGCTCGTACTATCGTAAGGGCATAAAGCAAGGGTAAACGGCACGGGGGCCCCGCATCATCAGCACCACAGGCTGTTCGCTATGACGACGTGAACTATTTCCGCGAGACTTCCAGTCAAGGAAGATGCAACATTTACAACAAATGCGTCAAATGCGATAAACGGTTGCACAAGATGTGCAGTGATAATTATCATGAGCAATAACTGTATCAGTGTTACAATTTTTCAATTCGCTGAGAGAGTACGAAAAAATAGTCAGGAAAGCTTTTTAGTGAATTACGATTTTGTTCCTTGTTTTGTGCCATAATATAATTTAGTTATCAAAATGGTCGAATACATGAGTTTCATTAGCTTATTGAAACGTAGTATTGTTGAATCTGTCAATTCGCCAAAGGAGAACCTTTAAATCTGGATATCACATTTTCGTGACATTCTGTACCCCGAAGTGTCCAACGTTCCCATTTTAGGAACATCATAGAAAACAGTAAAGAAAAAGGATTTTTGACATTTATGGTTTCGTTTGCACTCAGTAGACTCAATACGCTTAACTTTTATGAAAATTTGGCTTGAATTCACCCCATTTCTCTGTGCTGTCACTAAAGGGTTAAACCTCATAGTAGAAGAGGAAAAGGAAAATTAAGAACGGAAGAAACAAAGAAAGAGAAATAATAGAACAGGTGGGAAATAGAAATAGCAAGTGTCTGTTCTACGCACCCACTCCAGGACCCCAGTCCAACACGGGAAAATGAAAACTACAAGTAATGTATTTTAATCACGTTTATTTATAACCTTGAATGAGAACACGTGATCTGCGC
Source organism: Platorchestia sp. MABIK (assembly GCA_014220935.1). Taxonomy (NCBI): domain Eukaryota; kingdom Metazoa; phylum Arthropoda; class Malacostraca; order Amphipoda; family Talitridae; genus Platorchestia; species Platorchestia sp. MABIK. Next base: position 102,369 of record JACJUY010004678.1, read on the forward strand.
ACATAACACTATAACATAAAACACCCAAGGCAATTAGCAAGAATTACATAAACACACTCCTAGCGAATTGTGGCGCGCGCGAATAGGTTCAAAGCACGTGATTGCGAATCACATATGACTCCTATCCCTCTCGTAGTACGAAGAAAGAAAATGAATTGAATTTCGAACTTTCCCAACTCTCAACACCCATGAAAAATGATGCTGTGCTCTTCCGCTTGTTTAGACTTTCCTGAGGGCAGATGCGTAGGTTATAAGGCGATGACGCTTCAGCTCGGTCTGCGCCATTTTGGGGTCACTTCGCTGCAACCCCAAATGGTTGGTTGTGCTGGAGGTCCGCCCCTCCCCCCCCCCCCTGAGAACAACAATTCGGTTGAGTAATCTATTCCTCTTAAGCCTTCATTCCATCATTTATATAATTTTTCTTTCCAATTTGACTTCCAATAATCCACTCTCAATTAACGAACTGTTACCCAAGATTCCCACGAGATTCCACCGGAGAATGATGATGTATTTCTAATGCAAGATGAATACAACAAGAGAAGAATTTTAGTATTTGAATCAATCATTCGACTTGCCAAAATGACATATATGACATTTGTGGCCTGCTTTGGCCGCGCAATGTGTTACAGAATCATGGCAAACAAACGAACTAGAAAACCTCCGGGATCTCCAAAGTTCACCGTAAGATATTCCTTGATTTTAGCCCATATTCAAAGATAAAAACACAACACCCTGCTCAAGAACAAAAGAACAAAAAAAAGAAACAATCCACTGCTTAAGACTGCATCCCCATCTCTGACGATAATCGCTGACGCATCCCAACTTTAACCAGCCTTGATAAACAACGTAATAAAACTGCAAGTCTTAATGCTGATTTCTCCCCAATTGTTTTAAGAACAAAAATTATAATTCTAAATGCTATTACTCCCTGAAATACTTTCACTTCCTAACACGCAAAAATTTGCTCACCTCCCCTTTGTTGCTCTATGGGCCTACATCTTGCCGACGTGTTACACAGAATCAGGGTGACGGTGAAGTGGGCAACCTTTTTCCCGTCGTACGCTTATATACGTTCCCATCAGACGATGCGCGGTGGCCGTCCCGCGAAAAATTTTATGTCTCAAATTGGTTCACCCGAGAGCGTCACCTCTTGTTTCCTAGCGCGTTGTGAAAAAATCTTATCGCTACTTCTTTATGCTACTTGTCAATATCCTACACTTTCGCTTTTCTTGTGCTGTTGTGCGTACTAGCTTCACTTTCTACTCCTGCCCCTCTCTTAACCCCCTCTTTTTGGAAAGATGCTTCACCCCTTATTCTTCTCACGGACGCGCCCGGCTGTATTTCCCGTTCATTTGCGACAGCTTTTGCGTAGTTTTACGAATACATATTATACAAATATCACTACAACCCCGTTCCCCTTGCATGGTTGACGCTCCCATAGCCTGCAGTTTCATTGTTAAATAGAAACGTTCTCGAATGTTCAGGAGAGCAGCTGCAGATGCTGCTGGGGACACCAGATGTAGGTCAACCTGCTGGAGAGCAGCGGAAAAAGCTGCTGTGGTCACCAGTTATAAGATCTGCTGGTACTACCTGCGCCATTTCGTTCCATTTGTCTAAGTGCGGTAGCGGTCTAACATTAGTTTTTACTTTAGTCTATTACGTTTATAACTGAAATTAAATTGGAACATCCTACATTTACTGAGCTCCTGAATGACTAGAGTCAGAGTTGAACAGTGACTAAGCCACTACATTATAATTGCCAATAAGACATAGGCTGCACTTTGAGACACTTAGCGCTCATCGAACGGTCGCACTTACGATGAGACATCTGCTCTCTCTTTGAGATGTTCTGGCTACCTATAAGACACCTGAACAGAACAGCCTTGAGAGACTTAGAGACGCAAATATTTCTTTCAGTGCAGAGGTTAATTTTCTTTCAAATTGTGAACGCTGATTGCTAAGTAGAAATCCATGCATGCCTCTTTTTTAGTTTTTATGGCTGAAAGTTGGCAAAGTTTTGTGAATGCACATTTTAGCCCAAAATTGAGTCCTCATTCCTGTAAAAACACAGCTGATGAAAAATTAGGAAAGGAATTTGATTCATATTTGATGCTGCTATTGTTTTAGTAAGTTTTTTATCTGCGTAATGTATGTTATTTTTCATTATATCTGACGTGAGAGTAAATAACATGAATCATGATTGATGATTGAACCCACAGTGTGTATCTTCACTAAATTTTTTTGATTGGCCTACCGGAGGCAGTGGCGTTCAATCAACGTATACTACTTGCCAGTCATTGTCCTGAAAATGTTTCCAATGAACGCTGCGACGTGTACTCTACACACTTGAAGAATAGGATAAGGATTCACTGCTAATTCAAATAATGGTCTACTAAGATAGTCAATCCTCAAGCTCTCAAAAATATTCTACTCTGCAAGCGTCAAGTCAGCATCCTCAACTTCTAAGGCAGCTTGAAAGACTCATCAACTCTTAAATCCCCGGACAAAGAGGCTGGTTGGACTGGTTATGATGGTACTATGACATCCTCACAAACGCCTGAAACTTCTACTGGAGGAACTTCAATCTTTCTAGCAGACACTCCAATTTCTTTTCTACCTCTTAAACGACCTACGAAAGCACCTCTCTAACTTGCTGACTAATAGCAGCAGTCCAAAACCCTGAGTCGACAAAATCCGGACCCTGATGAATGTTGCTTGGCGAAAAATATCAAGATATTGAATAAACCATCTTGCAAAAGAAACCTATTTCCTTGTCCCATCGAGATGGAAAGAACAGCAAAAAAGAAGGAACGAAAAAAAGAACTAAAACAAAAACAGGGCACATGTTCTGTGTAAGAATTTCAACATAGATTCCATTCTACTACAAATGTGTCCAAAGCAGGGACTTTTTTTGACGGTATTTATTCTCCTCAATTTGCGTTCGGCGGCCATTTTTTGTTCCGGCGTTTTAAAGGGTAAAATAGAAGCTTCACCGCTTCTGCGGATGATCAAACATGAGTGATTATTTTGAATCATTCAAAATTCGTTGGTAATGTTAGTTTTTTGTTTAGTTCAACAGATTTTGTACTTTTCAAAATTATCGCTCGTGTTTGATTACCCTGTACAAGGTTCGGCAACTGCAGAAACTCCTTAATGCTCTAGTCTACACTCAAAAATATGTGAAAGTACCTATGACGTCTTTCATCCAATGCCTCCAATAATTGCAAGATTTTCTCTGAGCAGATGGGAGACACCTAGGGCTTCTTAGCAGAGGTAAGATGATTGATTTCTAGCAACAGCAAAAGGGTAAATCGCCCAATGATAACCAACAGATTGGGTTCTGTTGATCATTTGTATTTGTAATTATGATTACTGCCAAGTAACGTTGAATTGACTTGTGTGATGCTAGATTTATTCACTCTTCAACGTTTAGGTTTTTCTATGAAGGATGTTTCAAGTGTAGAGTTCTACTCTTGCAATGCTGGAACAGAAGGTTGCTATAGCCAAACCAACGAGAAGATTATTTTTTTTAAACGGAAGAAGGAACCCAAACTGCGCGTAGTAAAGAGTATAATTATGAACAGGCTTTACTCAACTTAAACTTTGCACGCAAACTAACTAACTATTTAAACTTTACGAACGATTTAAATATTAATAGTTAATGTATGATTAGTATATTAAAAGTAGTAATTATAAGAATATAAGGGTGCGTCCTGCGGGAGCCTTCTCTCCACACAAGATCGTCAACCCCCCGCCGACTACCAGCCCTGGAAACACCCTAAGTACCCTAACCTTTAGAAGTTTTAAAAATAGCAGCTAGACCCATTATACAGCATGGACCCCTGTACACCTACAGCCGTGCTAGGCCCCTTAGATTTATCAGAAAAAACAGGCACAGCCGGGAAAGTCAACAAGGCTCGTCCCATCTTGAAAATGAATTTGGAGAAGAGTCATCAAAGAAGCAAAAACTACATGCGGCTTCCATAATTTTACTGAGCCGAGGAGCAAAACAGTAAAGATCACTAGAAAACATTAAGTATGTGGTGCGGCCGGCACGGTTCGCCCTCATGGCGTAGTGGTGGGAGCCCGGAGTTTAAAAGCGGGCCAGCGCAGTAACCCTCCGCACTCCTCCAGCTCGTTTTCTCTCCTTCGAGAGAAAATTTAATTTAATAGTAAATTTGACTGCCTTGCTAGGAAACTAAACGTTATGCTGAAGTGGCTCACAAAACTTTAGGAAAGATTGAAGTACTTTATTTTACGAGCGTGCAGAAGCTGAACAAAATTAACCCAAACAATGGCATTTGGCCAACCAGCTGGACTGGCAGCGAGGCTACAAAATGAGCTGAAGCTAAATTTGAGCTTAAGTTCATAGTTATATACTGCTCAGACTAAAATGTAAGTTATAATATTCGTTCGCACTGGCAATTATCAAAAATAATCGAAGCACTGAGATGGAAAGAGAACACCGTACTGAAATTGCTTCCTAACTTACCATAAAGGACGTGCTCAGAAGGCCGTTCCTCCGTGCAGTAGAGCTCAAGAAGCGCTCGCCGCCCGAGGAGCGCAGGCCCGCCGCAGCGCCCCCACTGCGTGAGGCGAAGACAGAAAGGCAGGAGTCGCTACCTGAACTTTCCAATGCCACGTCGGGCCACTACCCAGGTAGCAAGAAATTATTAGGCTAATATTGGGTTGATAATTATTTATTGACCCGATATTGTAATCTCGGATTACAATAATAGGCTAATAACAAGACAATATCGAAAAATGATATACTTATTCATGATATCAACTTGTTATTGGGACAATGTAGGAAATAGTTTTATTTCTAATATTAAACTAACAGTGTATATGTATATGTATGATATTCAAATAAGTGGAAACTATCGCATAATAATTAAAAATCCCGCAATTTAATAAAATTTGTTGAAATATAAATTATTATTGCCCAAACATTGGGTTGATATCGTACGCCAATAATACGGAGTAATTTGTATAAAATGTACCAATTAAGTTAATGAATAGTTATTTCAGTCATTAATGAGTGCAGATATATTTGACAGATATCAAGAAATGTGAATACGTTACAATAATATGTAAATTCAGAATTAGTGAAATCACAGGTTCACAGTTCTTGTTTTTTCAGTCGTCCAATGAGTTTCGAAGGTCTAGTTTTTTCAAAAAAATATGCTAAAATCGTTTGTCATATGCTACTATAGCAATAAATGGCTATATATTGAACAATTACGCATACTTGAAGGGATCAAACTGCATGTACAGGTTGCCCGACCACCTTGTATTTTTCTAAGAAACATTTTGTAGTGCCTTACCTTAGTTACCCCTCAAACCTCAATTCTAGTCTACTTATGTATGCTCAGTAACTTTGATATACCCCCAATGTGAATTCTTACGATTTAAACTTTGAATTTCTCCTCTGCGTATCACCGATACCAAGTGGAGGGGAAATATAAGTAAGGCCGCCGCTTCACGCCGCTAACGGAACGCAATGGCGGAAGCAGCTGCATATGGTCTAACAACCTCGGTATCAAGTCCATAGTGACAATCAATAGCTGATATTGGAGAAGTGATTATATCATTATCGGGACAATTTTGTTTTACCAATATCAACCTTATATCAAGAATTGAGTATCAATCCAATGATATTGTAGGGAACACCTCATTATCTAATCAATATTGACACAATAATTAGTTGATATTGGGTTGATGATAATATTGTTATTGGGCCAATATTTTTTTCCAATATCAACCGAATTTTCCGAAATAAGGTATTTCCCCAATGTTCATTTTGAATATCCAGTCAATGTTGAGACTGTATATTAGCTCAATATTAGGTCAATAAATTTTGCTACCTGGGTAGAGCGCAGAGCTGCCTCGGCTCCAATCTTCGGCTTGGAGCTTCACGAAGATCTTACAGGCTTATAAATAACTTAATCCTTTCAAATTTGTTGACATCCCATTTTGAAGAACATAATAAACAAAAGTTGAATCCTTCAAAGAAATGTCTGAAAGTAAAGTCCCAGGTAGCAGAGTAGTAAAGATGCTGATGTCCCGAAAATCGTAGACTGCTGATGAAGCCTCCTTGTCTGAGGACCGAGTGCTGAAGCCTCCCATAGTCTGGTATTTTTTGGTGGAGCTCATTTGCGTTCTTAATTTGCAGGTAACTCAAGAAGAAGAACGGTGTAATCAAGAAGATCAAATGTTTCAGAGTTAGGCTTGTTGGTACACAAGCCCAGCACAGGTGTTAACTCTTTCCACAGTGTGTTGTAATTGTTCTAGTGAAATAAAATTACGTTAGAAATAGAGTCACTAAAATTAAAGTTATAATTTGCCTATTGCTCGTTTTATTCTACAACACATGGTCTACGAGAGCAGCAGCCCATAAAATGGGTAGAGAACGGCAGAACCTTCAGGGTACAGACTAGGATGGATCACAGAAAAGCTGGCAACTAAATGCCGAGGTTCTCGCAAACTCCAGAAAACGGGTTCCAAAAAACCTTCTGTCCGGACAGTCCCCAAAACGTCTCGAAGCGGCACAGAGAGGCCCCGATGCACAAATGACATTGTACACTTGAGGAATAAAACCGCAACAGCCGCACCCTGCAATCACATCAATTCAATAATAAAAAAATCAGATGAAACTAAGAAGATGCCACGCTGTTAGCATCCCTTGCCCGCCTGAAGATCGAAGCCACTCTACCCAGTCCAGCGCTACCTGAGCACACCTGCGGCGCGCTGTCACGAGCGACTCTAGGTCGCAACGCCATGTCCCTCCCGGTCCTGCTTGAGGACTAGGAGGAGAAATTTTGACACAATCAGCTCTTTTCGATCTTATGAAGCTACTTTGAATTTGTGGTAATGTATAGCTGGATGAGATTACAAGTAGAACCAATGTTAAAACGTACATTTTTATTATTTTTCTTAGCAAATGTTTCGGAATATTAAAATTCCATCTCAGTGCTGAAACATAAACAAAGTAAAAAGTGAAACTTAGAGTATACAGAAGAAATCAATAAAATAAATGAACAAATACCTAAACTAACTTTGATCCTAATTCTCATTCAAACACAAGTAGAGCTGATACATGCGCTCATTGGCTTACTTACACACTCCTGCACTCACTCACGGAATCCTCACAAACACAGACGGGCGCAAACGCACACAAGCAGAAATATGTCAGTAGGATACAGCTTTGTACAGTTCGACTTCACACAAGTCTTTATTTATGTTAGGCTTATGGGTGGATTTGAATAATGATTCCAAAATACGAAGATCTTGTTCATTATTTGTGGCACGCAGAGTAGAGAAAGTACTTATTTTAACAGGATGATTGAAATGCTGTCAATGATCTCCAATTGCTGTATGAGTAGGAGAAAAAAGTGTGCGACCAGTTTCATGGGAAATTCAAACAAGTCTAATATATTGTTGAGGTTTGATACTACCAACATTAGTTTTCATGCAACAGTCACATTTTAGAAAGACACATCTACTCAATAGGCCCTCTTCCAGTCTTTCTTTCCTAGAAAAATTGAGTTTTAAAACTATTTCTAACAAGTACTCTCACGTCAATTGAACTGAAAAATCTACTGACCAGAGATACGACTTTCCTTTGTAGTTCCAAGTTCAAATCGCCCAAAAATGGGAGTTCTACGTACATTCTCTGCTTTTCTACGCTCTAGATGGCAGAAGTGTGAGAATGTTTTATATCTAAAAAATTTTCAGATAGACTTATTTTAGGTACCCATCGTTAATAAGTAATTGTCAAATAAATTCAATTTCATTGTGGAATTTTTTAAAAGTTCTAAATTTATACGATATGCACGATGAAGTGAGCTATTTACGGAAAATGTGACATTTCCCCTATAAATATAATTGAAATAGTTTGAACCAAGATCAGTAAATGTTAGCTTCCTGTAGACAAAGGTAATGAGCCGAGAGTTTGAATTTTTCAAGCGAACATCCACGAACAGTATTTGGCAATTTTGTTCGGTTTCCATAGTAAATATAAGATTACGATGAGATTCATTGATGTATTCATGAAAGCCAGTAGCTCCATGTTAAGAGCGTTTTAAAATAATAGTATCATCCAGGTATCTTAGAATAGAGTAATGGCTTAAATGCTACAGGACATGGGGTTAAAAAGTTCTTCTCGAAGTGAGCCATAAACGAATTTTTAAGAAGGGAGAAAGGCTCGCGCCCATTACCGGACCGTCTGTTTGTTTGCAAGCTTTCTCTCTGAATACAAATAATGAATCTTTCAGTACGATGTCCGGCAAGCAATTGAATTGAGCTGTGCCTTTATTTATGATAGTGAGGTTATCCTGATCAATACGTTCAAACAAAACATTAGTCGATTCCTCTACTAGTACGTTAGGAAACAGAGAATCTGTGACAAATTATACATGAACAGATTTTAACTTACGATAACTCGAGTTCGAAGTTAAACGAGTTTTATGCGGAAAATTCACTATTACAGAAAGGTGTAGGCCCCTAATTTGCACAAAGTTTAGAGTTATGGGTATAGCAGGGGTTATTAACCTATTGTTTATAGATGAGGTCAATTTCGAATTTAACGTTGTCAACGATTTCAATAATTTCGTTGCCACATATGGGTAACATGGTACAATAATTGAAGTTTTACACGAATGACTAGGTGCTCGCAAATGCTTAGTTTTCGGGATATTTAACTTTGAAGTTACCGGAACGTCGTTTATAAAATTGAAAAACGGACGCTTAAATAAGCAGTTAATAAACTAACCTAAACTAACCTAAGTAAACCAAAAATAACTTAACTTAACCATACCGAGGCCGATGACTCCCGCCAAAAATCTTGGCGTGGTCCGCGTCCGCGAAACGCCGAAAGAACCATATCAAAACTGGCGTTAATGTTATTTTTATCTGAACGTTACTTATGCAATATCTTGAAAATTGAGCATTTGCGAGCACAAGCTCATTCATGTAAAACGTCTTAAAATATCTCCAATTACCTAGATCTCGCAACGAAATTATGAAAATCGTTCACAACATTAAATTCTATTTTAACCATTTATAGCCCAATGTTCGTAATTGTACATAGAAATGTGGAATATGGAGATTTAATCCACGTGGTGTTTCATTTTTTGTGCTTATTTAATCAACGTGTTGTATCACTGTTTGTACTTATTTTTTAAGAATAGATCAAAGCCGACTAAAAGGAGTTTGAATTATTCTTGATGAAAATCCTATACAAAATGTGAAGGATGTTCCTGAAGCAATCAGCAAACTTGTCTTGATCCTCGACAGGGACAGGCTTCTGCAGTTTAAAAGTAACTTCGATTGCTGGAAGGGAAATGTAAAATTTAATGACGTTTTTGCTTGTAATTGATAGCATGTTAACGTCCTCAATCTTTCGGGTCAATGCCTTAGAAGCTCGCCCGCGCCGGAATTGCTGCAGCATTCTTTCTGAATTGCGTAGAAATACTGGTAAGTTCATTCGATCAGTGCAGTTGAAAAATTAAATTAGAGAGGCGTTAATTGTCGTACAGTAAATACCGACCATTCAAGCTGGCCAAAAATGTCTACCGAAAATTCTGTACTGATCCTTTATTTAAACAAAATAGATTCCCGCACACGTAGGGAAATTGAGTGCTCGCTACCTCGTGCATTGAAAATCGGGCCGTCAACCTAAACGTATGCTGCGACTATTCGGTTAGATGAACTTATATCTCTTGCACGTAGCATTTTAAATAGGAATTTCAGCACAGATTGCCCAGTAAAATTATGTATAACCTTGGGACTCAGTTCAAGGGTAGATCTAGTATAGCAGCAGATCATCTTTCTGTTGTTAAGAGTAGAACGTATAAGGTTGATGCAAAAGTAACGTCTGAGTTGAAGATTTTTGGTAAAAATAAATGAGCCATTGCAAATGGCAATATTTGTCTATTAACACACTCTCCATCGCTTTCAATGACCTCATTCCACCTTTCAACGAGCGTATAAATGCCTCGTTAGTAAAATTTCTGTAGGTTTAATATAAAGATAGTAATTCAATTTTTTTTTATGTTTTCTATTTTTGTTAACCAAAATCTACTAAAATGGTTCTGCAGTCAATGGAACAAATGAAAATCTGAAGAACGTTACGTGGGCCACGTCTAACTGCTTCGTAATTTCTTTAGTGGTAACAGGAGTATTCTAAGACCCAAAGGTTGCTTTATTCCAATCAATCAAGCCTGATACAAATCATCTTGTACATTGGTTTTTCAAATGCCTCATAACTAACACCAGGACGCCACGACGGTTATTCCGGTCAAGCCGGAACCCATTACCGACACCTGGGTAGAGTGGGGAATTGAGTCTGCGTTGCTCCCATACCCATCGGGGGGAAATAACAGCGCAGAGCCTGGATTTCTTAAACACCAAAAACGTACACGATCGCACTCCGGCACAGACGCGTACAAATACACTTAAATACCCACAATCGCTCATAAGCATGTAAACGTACTCATCTAAGCGTTCACACGTCTCTCGAACGACATATGTTCACAATACAATGCTAACAGGTAGGGGCAATGGTTAATTGAGCAGCATTGCCGTCTGAATTTCGATTAAGGTGGTGAAATAGGTGAAAAAGAATTTCAATATTCGAAGATTATAAATGACCATTTCTCTCATGATCCTTAATAGCTGCAATGGAAAGGCAAACGCATCACCGGTTGGTTCTCTGACGAGTTCTTGAATGTTGTTTAATGTTGTGTGTCTGATGAACTGCTAAAGTTCAGGACTACCGATGTAAGTCTATGTAGCAATCATACCCGCAAAATTGCCACATCTGCTCCCAAGACATTCTTCCATTTGCTCCGTTGTATGAACCATAGTGTTTTGATGCGCTTCTTCATTACACTCTTATGTCTACTGAAGTATAAAACGTATTAGCCTGTGATAATTGCTTACAATTCGATATTTTGGAATATAGTACATGATTTCGAAAGCTCTAACTACTCCAGTTTGCTCCGTGGTGGAATAACAGGTTAAAGGAACTTTTTAGGAAGGAATTTATTACTGTACAACATTTTACAATCCAAAAAGAACTAATCAAATGAATTATGCGCACATCTAGGCAGAATCGTTTCTAAAATAATTTTAACATCGTTAGCTAACTAAAATTTTTTTACGACTACAAACACAAATGCCGTGTTGAAAAATCTGATAATCGCAGACACAACCGCAGTTGTGAAACTGACTACTCGATCCATCACTAATTGTAATGCATTGAGTGATACTGCAGAATTACCTGACGATTAAAGGATTTAGATGGCGCCCAAATCAGCTGCTGAGCTCAACATAAGAACCATCTAGAAAGTTTTGATCTAAACTGATTATATAACAGGTATTTTGAATCATTAAAAAATAGAAATTATTTATTTGACGCACCTACTCGACCATATATACACAAAAAATTTACATTTTTCATAATCAATGTAAATTGCATTAGTAAATAATTTCCTATCAGTTGAATATTAGTTACTATTGCATATGCTGCTTTTACACAGTTTTAGACATTTTAAGCGTTTATTTTGCAAATTGATTTCATTTCTGTGAGTTATTGAAAACTTCCTCTAGTACGAATAATTGTTTCCTCGAAGTGAATCATTTGTGTGTCGTATCAGCCCATGTCACTCTAAAGCAGTAATTCCCAAACTAGGGGGCGCGCCCCCCTAGGGGGGCGCGAGGAGGATACAAGGGGGGCGTGAAGTCATCTGCTCAAAATCATTTGCTTAATTGGAATAATAAAATCATTCAAAGAACAGATATCTGTCATTACATACATGCAAAGTATAATTATAGCAGTCAGTCCAACAAAAGAAGTTTTATCTCAACTGCATTCCCTTGCTGAGGAATTTATGCACTATTTTCAAAATGTCTCAATGGAAAATTCTCTTTGGACATTGATGCAGAATCCATTTGACACTGATGTGGAGTTGTTACTGGAATCACTGCAAGAGGAAGCCATCGATTTGAAATGTAACTCCAGCCCGAAAAGGGACTTTGAAACAAAGAAGTTAGAAGAATTTTGGGTGAAATATCTCCCGATGTACCCAAAAGTAGGTGAAGAAGCACTTCGTGTGATTCTTCCCTTATCTTCTACTTGTCTGTGTGAAGCAGAATTTTCAGCTCTTGTTGTTCTGAAAACAAAACAGCGCAACCGACTTGATGTAGAAAATGACTTGCGTTGTGCGCTGTCATCCTTCAATCCTAGAATGTTTGATCTTGTGAGGAAGAAGCAGCAGCATTCATCTCACTAAATTAGTTCATCAATTTTGCCTTAGTCTCATGAGTCATTCCAAATATTATATGCCATGTTTTCAAATTATTTTTTCTTTAAATTGCAATTCAATTTTGCCAATTTGATAATGTTCAAACCTTATTTTTCGCTCACTTTGAACCAAATTTTTCCTTTTCAGTTACTGGAATGTGGTATTATTTGTTTGAGTGGCTTTCATTAACAAAATGTAATACAAACAAATATGTTTTCCTGAACAATGCTATGAAATAATTGTCAAAATCATTTCATGTGAAAAAAAGGCACTGGGGGCGTGCGGGTCTACTGGAAGCAAAAAGGGGGCGTCAGGAAAGATAATTTGGGAACCACTGCTAAAAGGGAGTCAAAATACCTTGATTGATGTCGCATATTGATGATACTTGAGCGTGTCGATTTGTAACAAGTTAACCCATGAAAGTGTGACGATTTTGAGACGAAACATTTCTCGGTTATACCTCACCTTCAGCTCGGATCTGAACATCTTCCTACTGGGAGCTATAATTCCCATGGGTTCAATATTGGAATCCCATTGAAGAGAAGACATAAGATCGAAACGATGTTTAGCTCGATTCAGTTCACTAGGAAAGCAGTGACCTCTCACTGGCCGCAGAAACAGCTCTGCTCCTCAGGGGGTCGACCGTATTGTCACCTACAGACAGCCGAAATAATAAATCATGCGCAAGAATATTTGGCTGTAAAAAATGCTGTGTTATCGACAACTCACCCGTCACCCAAAAACCAATTGTAGTGTTCCCTTACCTAATTCATTACGTATCTTGACAGAATTATGAGTGAGCAGTCACATGCTTCCCTATTTCGTAACAACTTGTGACAATTTTGCTAAAAAAATAAAAATAGCCATATCACGAAAATTTGGAGAAATAAAATCACTCATAAAGATTCTAAAATCCAAAGTCACTTGTAAGACCCCAAAATAATTGTCAGAAGAAGTGTAAGAACATCTCCCAGGCTTATTGTGGATAGAAGTTTGGGCCATGTATTTTTTGTTAGCTTAGGGTTACATTAACTGTAATTTAAATTAAAATACCGCAAAATGTTGAAACAGAAATTAAATGAGGCGGAAAAAGGTTACATAACTTAACTTATACTTACATTCAAAATTGTAGTTAATCTACACATGTATTTTGTAAACGCAGTGCTACTACTGAATTTCTCAGCGTCTTCCTGGTTATCACCAACGGTTCATCATCAGACATTCCAGACATCTAACCGAAGTTTCTAATTCCAGAGCTTGAACGTCATTTCCAAAATTTTGTCATTTGCAACAACGCGAGAAAAAAGCAGTGAAAAAAGCGAGTGAAAAGCGAGAAAAAGCTTTGCAGCGCTAGTCAGTTAATTGGAACAGGTATGTAGTTAACACGAACTGAACGTTAACATTTGGTTCTCGTCTACGGTAGCCCTGTACTAACGTCGCCAAGCCCCCAAAACTTACATCGCGATGTTGGAAAATAATGCGCCGTCCGGGACACGATTACCTGAATCAGAAGTTACCAGATAAAAGACCTACGTTAATTGGACTGACAACCATGTACACAGTGCAAGAACTGAAGCTTAGTCATAAGAGATTGAAATGCTCGTTTAACTGAAATCGTCAATCTAATGTACGTAATGTTGTAGCTATGACTGCAGTGCAAATTGCCGACAGCTCGAAAATATTTGAAATTATTAGAAGTAGCCACAATACATGAACCAAAATTTTAATTTTCAGTAATGCTGCAAAGCTACTGAAATCTTTTCTAGAACAAGCATAGCAGAGCAACTTTTCTAGAACAAGTTATTAAGAACACAATCACCGAAATATCAATGTTTCTCAACGTCTCCTCGGTAAAGTGATGGTGATGCAAATTTGTTTGAAAATATATTTTTTCACATCGTAGATTAAATTTATTCAGAAATGAAATTATGCACTTGTTACGTTTCTGTCCTATTCGATATTTTGATCTGATTCCGGCCTCAAGCATTGCTTGACAGGTTATTCGGATATTCTCAAAACTGTTCAGTTACATGTTAATCAACCATCGTTTTCTACCAATATAATGACTAATAACTTGTTAACTCACTAAGTAAACACAGCTTTGATTGCCTGATTGTGTTTGAAATATAGGACTTGGATTTCCCCTGGACTAGATGGAGACCATTTGGCTCTCAGCTCACACTAAACCAAAGTTAGAGATAATTATATTATTTCAACTGTATTGGCTCAGGGAAAGAGCCTTCAAATATTCACTCTGGGTATTTTAGTTTGAAAAACGTACTTTCAATTCGATTTACCAATGAAATTTCATCTCACATTTCATTTTGAGCAGTGAGTGTCTATTTATCTCGAGCAGAAATGTCGTACGTTCGCATTCAACCGGATTTTAGTCGTATATATGCTTCACGTTTATTCAGAGAAGCGATGTTTTTAAAGAATCTCATTTGTTCATAGTGAGCTCTGGAAACTATTTTCCAGCTTCTCTCTGAGATGCATTTATAAATTTTGAGTGTTTTTTCATTTCAACGGAAGTATGCTCGCTATGTTTATTCAAGCTATCGTTTTAGATTTGTATTACACCAGATTCCTGAGGTGTCGGAAGAGTTTAAGACACCCTTTACGTGACCATCTAACACGAGGATTAGTGTTTGAATTAGATAATCTAGTTTTCCACATTTCCTGATTTCATTGAGGGCAAATGGCTTGAGTGTCATTTCACCGAACTTTTCTATTCGAACAGGTCACTACTTTATTATCTTTTATCTTCATATTTCATCAAATTGTTAAAGAAACCTTTGTTACTAATAGCGGTACTTTTGGATCTGGTACGTCTCAGTTCTATTTTCGAAAAATAAAGCCATTTTCTTTTTTTTCGAAATTCTGGAGATAAGAATTTTTTCCATAAGCTCCTGTACATTAGGAGCCGGTCATCGCAATAGAATTTTTTCTGTACTATGGTCTCTTTCAAGTTAGTAAAATATATCTTTTCGCTCACTGAATTTCAATACCATGAATAATTTAGAACATTTTCTATTTTTTCTCATTTTTTGTTTCAATACTGAAAAATAACTCTGCAGGGCATAGGTTGAGTCAATTTTTAAATCGTTAACCTTTACACGGTACTTGTAATGATAACCTAAAATGATTCTTATACCAAAGATATGAAGCGTTATACAACGTTCCCCACAAGGAACTTTAAAACTATCTATCCAATTTTACATTAGTATCCTAGTAATTGGGAAACATTCAAGTTCAACCGTTACACAAATGTTAGTCTCTATTTCGTAGATTGCGGCTGAGGTTAAGTGCATATTTATTGCCTTCAGCACACCTGCGTCTCTTCAAAGCGCCATGTAATCAGCCAGTACTTGCTGGGCTCATCCCAAACATCCGAGATTTTGCCGGACTTTAAACACTTT
>JACJUY010004679.1:0-52852 GCA_014220935.1 Platorchestia sp. MABIK
GTTAAGGTGTTTTAAAAACCAATGTATTGACAGTTTATGTTTGTACTCTATTGGAAATAAATTTTTTTTTTTTTTTCAAAATTAACTCGAAAAAAATAGGACTGCTATGAAACAAGGAGAGAGAAGATGGTTCTTGATCCTACATACCAGATGCACTACACATTAGGTGGTTCTCGGTTTGACTTTCCATTAGATGATCTCGACAAAACTTTGCATCAAACATTCAAAGAAATAACTCTTACCAGAAGCACAAGTGGCAATCAAGGCGAAGATGATACAAGCCACGGACCCCCAGCAGAAGTTGAGGCAGTAGGACAGTCCGTACAGGGCGGCCATGCCTTCGAAAGTCCTACGTGAGAGGATCATAGTAAACATAAAGTTAGCTTGGTGGCTATGTAAATTATTACGCACTACGAATGAATTTTATTTTATGCTTTTGGCTTAGGTGACTTAACACGCTGAACGCAAGTACATTTGAAAGTTTTCTCTTTACACATTTTGTGACTCCGATAACTCGGTAAATTGAATATAAATTTCAATTATATGATTTCATGTTTTTGGATACGAATGAATTGTTAAATCATTCACAGAACATACTTGAATTTTTTATGTTTCTAGCACAATTATTTCAGAAAATAAGAACATTGTGCGTTAGGAAAGATTTTTTATTTTAGCACCATACGCTGTGATGTTTAGATCTATTAATTAAAGCATTCTGACGCAGAAAGAGACATAATTTCACGTAATATTACCGTCTGAAATTGTAGAAAACAGAATATTGAAACATCAGATTACAGCATATCAGAGGCAGTATTTATTGGTCAAGGTAGTGCGAAGTTTTTGATGCGTGCAATGATTGTTGTAATTTAGCCCTAATAATTTTATATTTTAATCATGGAGTTTGTGTTTCAAAAATTGCATTTTATTTGGCGACCAATTTTAAAGAGAAACCCCAATTTTAAGATAAATGTTTTTAATGAAGTCAAATTCTCCTGGAGCTCGATCGGCAACGTAATTTTTTTGTTTATGCTTGATTTCCTTTCTCAATTTTGTCGAGCCTCTCCGGATAGCGCGTGCTTTGTACACTTACGTAAAGATTGATAATTATCAAGCTCAAAAATGAAATGGAAATTGTGGCATCAGCAAATAGATATCAGCTTTTTAAATTAAATGATTTTTTTCCACTTCAAGTTCCAATTATAGACAAATGTACGCGAAGATATGGATGAATAAGGGGACTTAAGAAGAGTCAAAATATGTTTACGAACCAATGGTTGAAAAACTTTCCCCATTTCACTCTCCATTCGCGGATTGACTCACACAACTAAAAAATTAGAGATTTGTTACAGCTCATTGAGGCCTCAACATACTGAGTGCTACGCCCTTACGGCTACACAACAGCAATTTGCCGATGTTGTTCTACTCTCCTAACTTAGATGTTCCGCTTTGATACTTTTTTCATGGCCACATATTGTTGTGTGTATTATTGAGGGCATTACACACTCGCCAGATAAAAATTTGCCATTAATACACAAGGTTATTTTTCCCAAAATACTCTCGTGTAAAAAAATCCTTCGACGGTTTGAAACTTGACACTCAACCAAAGAGTCCTGCAAAAGAAAGTAGACTAAGCTGAAGAGACATAAATGCAGCAACATCGTTTTGCTATCAGCTCACAATGAAATGCAGTCTCAAATTCAAGCATTTTTTGTTCAAGACACTCACTCTTCCTTCGAATCCGTCACTGTGGGAGTAGCACTTGACATATTTATGGAAGGAAGCACGGTTGTGGAGGAAAAATCTACTGTGGAGGAGCCAGCAGTAGTTGTGGTGATGGTAGAGACGTTAGAGACGACGGTGGAAGCTGCGCTACAGTTGGCGTGAGACATGGGCAGGTACGGCGGGTCTGAGCGGGTCAGCAGTTGTCCCGTCACTATCCAAAGGCTGAAGATAATCGAGACTATGAAGCCGAATCCTGCGCACTGCAAAGAAGTGAAAACAAATCAATTACGAATTCACTAACTTGGGTAAGACTAATCTAGGTTCTAGGTTCATTTGTATGAGTTTCCATTTTAAAAAACAAAATTTTTCGTTTCGTTTACTCTTATCGAATCATGTACACGTTCCTTGGAAACATTCTGCTAATAAATTAATCGGAATTTTGGCATAACCACGACACAAGTAAACGCGTCATTCCTAAACCGAAAATACATTTCCTCGGAGAAATTAAAAACTTATAGCGCACCATAGACGTTCAATTAAGTACTACGTCTTATCCTCATAACTCATAGCTTAGATCACAAAATCCTCTTGCTACAACAAACAATGGGATTTGGCCTTAAATCTCAAGACTTTGAAATTATAATCCCTCCTTATCGTACCCGGTACTAGAGTAACCTCAGAGACCGAATTTTCAGACAATTTACGCTTTCAGTTGCACAATACAAGACGTCGCAAAACGTTCAAAAATGCAGATCCAGTTTGGCAAGTGCAGTTTGCTGAGAAATAAACATAAGCCCGCGGAATAATGTATTAAGGCACTCACTTTGCCCCTGACCCAGGGGAGGTAGAGGCCCGTGAGGAACAGCCCCACCATGGGCCCCGAGATGGCACCCGTCAGACGGAACAGCCTAGAGATGAAGGCAGGACTGTTGGTGGAGATGAGGCTCATCGCGATGCCCACCACACTTGTCAGAAACACTGCGGGGATCACAAGTTAATTAATGAAGTGAAATGAAAAAGTATAAAAAAACAGTATATTCTTTATGAATTTATTACAAAAGATGCTTTACATTGGCTTTTAAAATGTCTCAACGCAAATGATCCTTAGTTGGTTAAGACACAGGGTGTCAAAACAAGCCATGTCAATGTTCCATGACCTCGTGTCAGAGCCGCAAAATGAAAAGTACCTGTAAATCCCTAGGTATTTAGGAAACGAAAGACCGCTTGCATGGAGGGATTTCGTTAGCAAAGCTTACCCGTAAAATGTACAGGAAATTTTCTCTGAGCTATGAAGTGATGTGAAAAAAAAGTTGAAGCTCTCTTCAGGGATAACGCGTGTAAAATAAATATAATGACTGCATCTATATCTGTTTTAATTTGCTACAATGTGAAAGACTAATAATCCATCCTTGAAAATAGAGAAACAGGAGCTGACGTAGTTTCTTGATTTTAATGCTTAGAAGTTACTAAATCTTTTGAAGAGACATTCTTCAACCATGGCGATACTAAAAACGACTTCGATGAAAAATCGTCGCCGATAAAAAATTTAGCTATCAAATTTGATTTTCATAAAGTTCCAACATTAATAATGATCTACTGATCAGTACTTATGATGTCTGACTTCTTCGTTTTTTGGCATGAAAAATATTTACTGCCAGAAAACTGTTTTTATGTTTCCAACTTGGTGCCTGGGTTCCATGGACTAATAGCGCTCGTTGCATGGGCAAAATATCTTATGAAAACTTTAAAAACACTTGGTATGATCATTGAGACACAAGATTAAAATATTTGTACATCAATAAATAGAGATTCAACATTCGATGGATCCATATGTAAAAACATCGTGGGATATGCATGAACGTACTTTAGCGTTTATCTAATTTGAAAGAATGTTCGGAGGGTTATTGTACAATCATAAAGCTTTTAACTTTCACTTTTAATTTACAATTTCTGAATTTTGTTATTGTACTTAATCATCATTTTGCTACCACGTTATTGTTAAGTCACTTTGCCGATATTTAAAAGTGGAAATTTAAAAGTCGCATCACATTTCTGTTTCGCCCGTTTAAGTTATCATCAATCACTTTTTTTACAAAAAAAGCTGAAGTTTGCTATCAATTACAAACTAGGAAGTTCGGCGAACATAGTCACTTGACGTTGCCAGAGGAAAGTATTCATGGCTAGTGTGAACTTCCATTAAATGTGAAGAAAACATCATAAACCTTGCGACGGGAAATCAATTTTTAGACTATGTTCATTTTTTAAACAGAAGTCTTAGGAATCCTTTTGTACTAAATCACATTATGTTATTAGTAGTTCAACTATTTCATGTGAAGAGTTATTGTAAAATCGTGTCCGTAACTTTGTTATGATCGTTTGATCAACTTTAAATAAAAATAAGTGTTTACAAAATTACATTAAGATACTGTCGCATTGTTTTGAAAAATAGAACTATCCAATGGTCGTTTTTCCATAATTTCATATTCAACATATTCTAAAATTGATACAGCCCATGGACTAGGATTTATGGACCAGTTCTTTTCTTATGCACATGAACAGTATACGAAAAAAGTTGCGAAATTTATTTCACTGAAAATGTTTGTTAATATTTGTTGCTCGTAGACTTGCGTGCGGAACAGTGCCATTATTGATGATGTGCGAGAGCCTTTTTTTCATCCAAAAATCATTTACGCCGGTATAGTTAAACAATGTTATTTTGTAACCATTCGTCTGGTATATGTGTTCTCCGTGATCAGTGCACGCTTATTACGAGCTCTATTACTCAAATGCGAGTAGGTACGGAAAATGAGCTTGAAATTCCTCAGCAATCGACATTTTCATTTTATTGCACGATCACTCACATCGAGATGTTTTTCTTTGTTAACACCTGTTAATTTTGAGTAATCATGAAGATTAATTGCCAATATTAGCAAATGTTTTGCCTTGCAGAGTGCTTCTTCTCTACAATTCAACGTTTCTTTTCCTTCCAAAATTTTGCAAGTTTTTACCCAGATTAAATTAACCCAGTAAGTACACATTTTCTCTATTATCTCAATTGATCAACCATTGACGATCGTAGTATTATTTATCATGGTACAGTACATTCATTATTATGGTGCATTATATTATCCATTATGGTGCATTATATTTTCTATTATGGTACATTATATTACTTACTATGTACATTATTTTACCTATTATGAAACATTCACCAATTAAGAGTCATGCATCTGCATTTTAGAAAAATACTGTTTTCGTACTTTTTGTCCTTCGATGTTGTTATGAGAGGCTTCTGTTAGAGAATCCCGCGTGAACAATGCCTCCATAACATAAATTGGAAGTAAAGTATAAACTTAACTTAAAATTGCTAATTAAGATTTGAATACTAAAATGAAACTTAAAATTTTTAATGAAAATATTCACCGTATTGAGGAAACTTCAGAAATGAAAATAATTTCACACCAGTCGAAATTGAATAAAAAACATTTAAACAATTTAAACAATTTAAACAATTTATTTACCACAGGTGTTACAGAGGTAGAATGTTTCTTAAGTCTAGCACAATGGTCAAATTTGCGTATAGCTGCCTGTGGGCCCGAACAAGTTCAGCGACTTCTAGGGCATCCTACCAACAATATTCATTAACCGTAATAGAAAGAGAATATATGTAATGATGCATACGTTACAACGTCTTTTGGAGTTAAAAGCGCTTTCTTTCCGCAAGAGATGCTAAGTGAAAAATGAAGCAGGGTAAATATAAAAAAGATTTTGGTAACTATAAATATCAGCCGAAATATATACAATAAATTAATTTTTTAAATAAATTAGAAAATATCAATTATTCAACTCCTACTGCGTGAATTTGTAGGGGCAGTTAATAAAAATATTTTGAAACATTCCAGCATATGAGAATTATGGTGCATACAACGAACATTATTCTGAACATAAAGGTACGTACCCAACAATTTCTGCAGCCGCGTAATCTTGACCTCACTCCAAGTCTGGAAAATGCTGAGGTTTTTGAGGAAGTCTTCCCAGAGGAGAGCGGTCATCGAGTTTACTTGCGTCGATACAGAGCTGAGGACAGAAAGCAAATGAGAGTCACTGCTCCAGGAATCTCAAACTGAGTTATTCAAGTCACTTTCTGTTCATTCCTAAGAACGCTTCAATTAAATTTTAATCAATTCAGGAGCTTCGGAAATATCCACGACCACAGACTCCTTTCGAAATGGAAAAAACATCAGCGTAAAATCTTATTTTAGGAATAAGTCTACGGGAGCTGAAAGGAATATTTAATTTACTTCAGAAAATAAACTTTTTTGAAAACGGAAATATAGTCGAGTAACTTTTTGCCAACATCCGGTAAACTAGAATAATTTTTGAGGGAACAATATGAGCTAATTTACTTGGCCCAAAATGTACTCTGAGTTTTCTCTGTAGAATGAGAAATAGTACACAGATTCAGCAAGATGGACAATAATATTAAAAAGTCTACGGAATCTGAACCTAATATTTAATTTACTCTGGGAACAAAATTAATGAGGTTTAATTAAAAATTATTTTATCACAAAACGTATGTACGTTAAACTTTATTTTCAGAATTAATTACATTCTCCGCGTAAAATTAATGACTGCTCTAATTTTTTTCAGTGCTTTAAGTAGGAAACACCTCGCTTACACCGCTGCAGTAAATTGACGCTTATAGAAGCTTTTATACCTCGACTCTCTTTCGTCTTATCGGGATGGAAATTTTGAAAACATTTTTTCTTATACAATGAAACTCTAAGGTAAAATTTTTAAGCTGAAAAAATTTGTTAGTGCCAACTTCCACACTAAATTTAAAACAGTTTAGGTCAATCTTTTGGTTACCGTTGAGAAAAACGTGTAATTTTGTGTTTTAAACATTTCAATTGCGAATTTAAATTAAAGTTTTGTAATGGTTTTTCTGCCATAGTATGATAGATAGGTAGCATTTCATGAAACATAAGCCGCCAGTGTTTTAGACAATAACTCAAGCGCCATCAGATGACATTGTTGGGAAGGAATAACATCATTCATGTCAGTACTGTTCGGTATCAAAGTAAGTTAGAGTTGTTTACAGTTAGCTGATCTATCAAATTCTTAACGTGTCTAACCTGAACAAAATACCTATACTTCGTATGTTAAGCTTATTTCTACTCTTTATGAGCAAGAAAACATGGGTTCCTAACTGTGATAATGTCACTGACGTATTATTTCCCACAATTTATAGATGAAATATAATTGTTCATGTTCTTTATTCATCGCTGAATCGACACTGTCTCGTTTATCTTCATGTTGGTTGGGTTTTATTACTTGTTTCGATCATCCTTTTCATTTTCTCTCAGTTTTGGTGAAATTTTCCGACGTATACGACAGCTAACAAGATGTGGTCCCTGTGTCTGAATGCTGCTTTGCATTTCAAAAATTAGGTGAGAGGTTGCAGAAAATTCCAACGCTCAAAAAAATGCTGATGCAACGCACCATACTTCAAGATAATGGGCAAGGACCAGTGTCCCAGTTTCTCAATCAGATCCCCATTTAAATTTCGTACGGAATTTCAGCACCAGACGTACACCTTAAATCCACCATGCTCGTATCAAGAATCAGAAGCGAACCTGAGGACAGCGGCGTAGATGGAGGCGACGAAGAGCCCAGCAAGGCCGGGTATGGACGTGAGGTCCTGGAGCACGTAGATCACCACCACACGCAAGTTGTTCTTCACTGCCCCTCCTTTAGTGAGAGGGTCGCAATCCGCGTAAAACGCAAAGATGACAATCCCGGCCAGGTTTATTAGGAACCGCAGGAGCAACATACCGAATATAGCGTAGTAAATCACTCTGCAGAGATAAAAATCAATGTGACAAACCTGGAAGTGAAAACCTATGGTGAAGCCGTCATATGCGTAATTTAAGAAAAAATCGGATACTGGGGCAGTTGGATTATTATCTACTTCTATACAATGCGCATTTCTGTGTTAAGCCAAGAAAAACTGAAAATCGAAACAGCACGGCACAATGTGAAAAAATCAGATTAGAAAGGACTAGCAAAGGTCAGTGCTTTACTGAAGTTATAGTAACTCGTAAAGGAAGTGATGGACACGACCCTAGAGCGCGATGATAGAAATTTTGGGCAAATGTTGTAGAGAAACAAGCATGTTTGACACTAAGAGTAAAACTCAAAACTGTTAACACCGTACACTGAAATCATGAAATACGGGACAGCTTTAAAATCCTGGTACAAATGTAATGAGAACATGACAGGACGTAGACAAGAAATAAGTAACTGCACCTGACAGCTGCTGCAGCCTGTGGAGACGCAATAAGTCCGGTCCTTCAATTCTTACTCTCACTCTCGGGACCTTCAATTTCAGCCTTTGAACGCCAATGTTGTTGATAGTAAAATAACAATTTACAATGTATGAACTTGCATGTATTTTCAAGTCTTTCAAAATCCCCTATCATCCTTCCTTGATTATTCTTTCCATAAGCCGTACTCCGTGCACGATACACAGAGCATGTGCTGTAAATACAGGGTGTTTTTAAATACAGGACCCGAAAAAAAATTAAAATTTTTTTGATACAATGAACGGATTTTTGAAAACAAAACCGCAGTAAATCTTGAGACTTTTATCATTTATTTGTTACCCACATATTCATGATACAAGAGTTAAAATAAGAATCAGAGGACACAGTAAAATTCACCCTGCATTGAAACTGCCGTCTAGGGGACGAACTGGATAAAGGAACAATTAGCTTTCATAAGCACTGCATACTTCTCTAATGGAAGGAGCAGTGTCCCAGCCCAGCGAAATTTCAAGAGGGAGTACAAACTGCGAAGTTCTCCGTCAAAGAAGGTCATCTACAGATGCGCAAAGAATTTAGCCAACAGTGGGAAAATCGGTCCCACCCTGACCAGTGCTGCAATGAGAAGCAAACGAACACGCATCCAATATTGCTTGCAGTCTAGTGGACGTTACATGAAGAAAGTCATCTTCAAAAATTAGTCCAAATGAACGATAAAAATCTCAGGATTCTACTGCCATTTTGTTTTCGAAAATTCGCTCATTGTTTCAAAGTTAAGAAATATCTTTTTGAGTAATATATATAAAAAACACCCTGTACTATCGTTTTCCTGACTTTCCTCTTATCACATCTTCACTCTTATTTCCACTCGACAGCCTCGTCCAACAGTGCGTAACTATCGCACCCAGTCGCCAGCTCGCTAATGCACTCGCCATGGCGTGCCCACCTCTTGGCGTGCCGCACGGAGCCTGTGCTGAAGGTGCGCTGGGTCTGGCTTTGGTTCACTCCGTACGTGCTCAGGCTGAAGAACAGCCCGAACACGAGGGTCAACCAGAAGCTGTGCCGCTGATATGGGTCCAGACTCATGCTAGTCGAGAACAGAACAGTTTTTAAATGACAATGACACAACGCTCTTTATAATCACAAATTTTTAACAATGCATGCGGCAGCAAAATATTCTTCATCAGTAATTACGAATTTGAAAGACTACTTTGTGTTTCGAAAGAGGATTTTTCAGAACCACTTTTAGTAACTAAAAGGTTTTTCTTACATATACCCATAAACACGGTTTGTTTTAAACATGTGATTCAAGAAAATGTGCTGATTTTTCAGAATGCATAAATGGGAAACTAAATTAACAGGCCTGTAATTTAGAAACGCATTAAAAATCCACTCTAAATGCAGGTTCAAATGTATGGTAATTTATTTCGTTGTCACACAATACAGAAAGTTACATTTGTTTAAAATCTCATTATAATAAACCTCGAGCACTCTTTCAATGAGGACATCAGACCCTGTAAAACTCTTTTGAAACAGGACCATCAAGTCAAAGTTGAAATGGTGGGATTTCATTGTCTGTTAAACATTGCAATCTCTTAAAACTGGTAAATTTTACGAGTAAAAAAATTTTACGAAAACTTGAATGGAGAAATCATTTATAGAAAAAGCTAAGCCTATTTCTCCATGCACAGCTCTTTTGCAACGATGGAATGAGGTAGGAGCTATTTTTGTTAATGAGTGGGCTTAGAGTTCACTTAGAAGTTGTGCTCACAGTATTATGTGAACATTACTTGGTGCAGAGACAATGTAAGTGTTGCAAGCGAGGACAGAATCAGAACAAATAATTCCTTGATAACGTGAACTTATTCGACCGACACATATAGTAACAGCACATTAATTCTCAAAAATACTTATCAAAACTTCGAAATCAGACTCACTGAATAGTTTCAGCGATTCACGCGTTGCCTCAATTGTATTATATAATAACTCAACTATTTTATTCCGATTCGTTGGATTATTACGACACATGCTTCTGTGTAAAATTACACCTGGTATAATGAGATCTTTGATGATTCAAAATTAGCTCTCGCATAAATTTTAACGTAGCATTAATAAATGCAGATACCATATTTTCTTCTGGGTTGTGTTCATGATAGTAAATATTGTTTGTGATGAACTTAATCTAAATGTGTAAATCCTTCCGTCAAAACAAGTTATCATCATTCAAAATATATATTATCAAACAATGTGAAAATCTTTATAGAAATATAGATCACAATATTCCTTCTCATCTTAATTAAAAATATACGTCATTTTCCAAGTTACCAGAAAACTCATGTGTTGCGACATAAAGAGGGTCCAATGTTGAAAAATGTATATCCGTTCTCTAAACATCAATAGGATATCATTAGGTCACCATAGCATTTTAGATCATTTTCTCCCGTATTTCAGGAAAATGACCACTGAGAGCACAGAGCTCTTTAAGCATCCCAGCATCAAACAGGCAATTATTTTCTTACTTTTTATGATGACAGTTGAACGAATAAGGAACTTTATGACGTTCAAATTGACTCACTTGAAGAACTCAATTCTGCCCCTCTTTGTGGCAACTTCCCAGGCGGCGCTGAGGCCTCCGACCCTCAAGGCGCATTGGATCACGATGGCGAGCACTCCCACCAGCATCACGAGGCTCTGCACAACGTCCGTGTACACCACGGCTTTCACGCCGCCCTGTGCGCACCGTTCCATCAAGTAATGAAATCTCCATTTCCTCAGCTTACTTTGATCATAATTGTCATCCCTACAGACACCTGCACCGTTGTCAAATTAAGCTTTATTAAAATATCACTACCCAAGTCACGATCTCGATGTCTCTCGTCAGGAATTTTTCTAATCAGTCTTCTTAAAAGATAGGACATGTATACAAGAAGTAAGTTTCTAACAAGTTACGCAAGCAGCTGAGTAATTTAAAAGTAAATTCAACGCTGCAGTTATGTTTAGAGTTTTTGACGATCAACGCGGTTTTAAAATTCTCAACAATAACTATTTGAACAAATAATTTTTTTCCTGAAAACGAGTGTATGTTAATGAGCATGAAACAGTACATTAAAAATTACTCACAAAAGCGGAGTACAGTCCACACACGAGCCCCATGATGACGATGTTGGAGATCATACCCAGGCCCGTGAAGTAGACCAGGAAGGTGGAGGGCGGGTACAGCAGGAAGCCAATGAAGAGGTACGCGGCCAAAAGTGTGATCAATACCGACGAGATGCGGAGAATCTTAGATCTGAAGCGCTGCTCGATGTACTGAAAAACACATGCCCCGACATTATGAGCTTCGATGACGATAGACGTCAGGCTGGATTGTGGAAATAGAAAAGCTATATCTCTCACAAGAATGGTAAGAATTTTTCAACCTATGCACTGTAGTTATTGAAAACAGAACACCTTGGTCACATTTTTTCTTGAGAAAATGAACAGAAGATTCACATTGTTTATGAGTAACGCAACAGTATGTACGCAGTACGAAATGTACAAAGACCAGGACTTCCGTGAGCAGGCATGGAATTTGTGAGTAATAAGAAACAAAGTGAGTGGTTAAATGTTGTTTGAGAAGCTAAAATAAATGGCGAGTTTATTAAAGTAAAGGTGCAACTCAAGCGGTGACATGATGGCTGAAGAACAACGATTGTAATTTATCGACTAATTTGAAAAGGTATTTTCGTTTTTGTAAAATGCAATTCGAGACTTACACAGGGATGCTTCATTAATCTCTAATCTTGAATGAACTTAGTTTGCAATGGAATTGTACGCTAGCATTACAGAAACACTTTCTTATATTTATGAACTAAACGCAAATGAGAGTGGTTGACAACTTTCATGGGTGACGTAGCTAACTTATTTAAGAAACTTTAAAGGGAAAAATGCCCACCTGGTACAAGCTGACCATGTGCAGAGGATAAAAGATGGGGATGAACATTTCAGCGACGATAATCATCCCAATTGCAATCCCGATGTCCATAATCCATAGTTGCGTGCCGTACGCGTACATTTCACCGATGTTGCCCATGATGGTGATGGGCGAGATTGTACCCATAATCATGGACATGGCGAGGGGGAGTGGAGACATAGCTCTGCCCCCTAGCATGTACTCAGCAGGGGTAGCTCTCCGCCCTTGAAATCCATGGTACACTCCGATAGCGAGGGTCACCAGCAGTGACGCCAGCAGCAAGACTATGTCCAACACGCCGAGCATTGCGGTGATTCTGCTTTACTGATGGTTTCGAAATATTTCTAAAGCTTATGCCTGCTGAAAACACAGGGTCGTTGTTTTAAGGCACCTGAAAGGCCACGAATGTTACGTTGTCGACGAATGCAGTGTACGTGATGAAAGACGGCATAGCATCAGGTAGCGATGCTAGCATATGTGGTTTCTGTACAGAAACATTCTGATCTGCGTAGCAAAAAGTGAATGCAAAATGATTTTAACACAAAACTCATGGCACGGCAGAAATCTGAAAATGAAACCAAGAACACAAATGATAACAAGCAAAATGGCAGACAATTTTCATTCACATGACGGAGTACCAGAAGAAAAACGTAAACTTCAGGAGAACAGTGAAAATATCAAATACTGTTATTCGGTGAGAATTTTACATTTCAGAGTCAATTCTTGCGCTTGGTGCTGTTAATTGAAGACTTCGAGCATTTATTCTTCACTACTTAAAAGTTCGAGAACAACGGCGACGCTTGAGAACGAGACTCCACTTTTGTGCGATTTATCGGTGTTAACCACTGTAATTCTGGCTCTGAGCACGTTTATTTAGATAAGTGTCTGTTTTTGCGCCGGCTGCATCGCTGAAGACACGGAACTTACAATCGTGTCAGAGCAGCCTCATGTGGTGCGATCTTCGGCTGAGTGAAAGTAAAAAAAAAGCACTGCACTAACTGCTGCCGCTAAAGTCTGCGCTTGTAGAGCATCGGATGGGTGCTACTTTTACTTTGTCTGTCTAAGCAAGCTACCAAGCTTGAACCTCAAGGCCATGAACAAGGGTTCCATAGAGAGGAAAGAGCAAGACACCGTTTAATTCAGAGCTGAGGAACGGGGAAATCATGCACAAGGTCTATTCTCACGTAATATCTCATGTGCATGCTAACAGTATGTTAGGAAGTAAGATTATAAAACAAGATAGAAGTTAAAGAAGAGAGTAATCGGTGCTGAGATATAGGACACCGGTGAACCGAAAAAAGATTATCAGTGATAGAACAAAAAACTTATTCTATTTCTACCCAACCTTAATCTCGGGACCTCACATTAGCCTCTGAGAGTGCTAATTCTCAAAGATACATTAGTAACATTGCCCTGAGAAATATTAAAAAACATAATACAATAGAAATAAAGGCACTTTGAAACCAGTAACTATGAAAATGATATTGGAGTTACTTCAAAGTTGTTGTGTACGCACTATGCTTTACCCCAAACTTTGATTGATCGTCTTTCTTATTAATGGTAACGTCATTTCCAAGAAAAAGATACACGGAAAAAATGATTATTAAAACTGAAATCAAACCAAATTCGGTGACGTTCCAAAGAATAAAAAGTTAAAGAAAAAATCAGTGACATTTTAATGTTGACCATCTAGTTAAAACAAAACGTTTACCATCAACCCTAATCGAATGCAATACATACTCAAAATAATTATGCATACCTGGGGGAAAAAGTGTCGTATTTATTACCCTAATATTGAATCATAACCCACGCTAACCAGGACGAGGAGGCTTAGCACCCTGATCAAGAGTGGGAATGGATCACTGGATGGGTCATAAGTTGAGCCAAGATTGTTGACTGGCCACATTTCGTGCAAAAATTCTGAAATTTGATCTACATGGTTGATTTTTTACATGATGAAAGTAGAACATTTTGCGCTCGGGAAGCCGTTGAGTCAGTTATGGGCTAGGTTGAATCATTAGACTAAATCACATGTTGAACTCAGTCATTGGACTGAATCACATGCTGGACTGAATCTTTTCACTTAAACACAGCCATGACTGATTCATTATTCTAAATCACAGGCTTAACCGGTTCACAGACTGAATTTGATCAGTATTATGTAATTCTAGACCAAATCTTTGCGTTGAATCAAAAGCTGAATTGAATAATAAGCCGACCAAGGACTTCCAGACTTCAATTCATGTCAAATTTCTTTTCTAATTTCTCAATTTTACGAAACAGTTGAAGTTCATCACGTGATAAATTACGAAGAAATTCACTCAACATTTCTTCATTAGAAGACTGTCAATCGTTGAAATGTACTACCTATGAAGTCTATAAAACGCAACGTTTCGATGCACAAACATCATGATCAGGCTGAAAATATACAGAAAAATTGATCAGTCACATTGGGAAAATGCAAATCTAATTCTTAAGCTATATGATACTCAGAATGAAAGATGAAATCACAGCACAAAAATATTTTGTAAATGACTGGAGATAAAGTTTGTACAACAAAAATATGTATACACGAGATCAGGTAAAGTAATAGTATTGCACACTACAGATGTTCATTGCTCAAGCGATAGGGGCGAAATGACTGGACGAGCAGTTGCCTCAGACTTCTAAGCTGCGGTTTAAGTAAATAATTTTAGAGCAAAAAAGTCATTTGTGTTTTCGTTGAGAACAGATTTAAGTCTATGGATGTGTAACACTTCTATTATTTGAATATGCTATTTTTTAGTCACGTAATTTAATATTTTTGTGTTAGGGTATAGATCTTCATTTGATGGTTTGCTACCATCGTCAATGCAGGAGTGGTTTTCCTGGAAATGGTTGCCCTGAGGCAAAGATTAACCGCCCATAAATACCAAGGTTCTAATTTACAACATTTCCGCATTTTCGCAGTTTCGCAATTTTCAATCGCTGTTCCTAAAAAGTTTCGAGGTATTTGTTTCACAATTATTGCTTCCTTAGTGTTCAGTAACTATTTTCAGCCATAGTTCGGCAAGCCATAGTTAACTGCTTCCACAACTGTACGGAAATAATAAGGTCCTTCGCTGGTATTTCATTCCATGGTATTATTGCTTTGAGGTAATAAGAAAGCAATTTCTTGATCGCTAACTAATTTGCGAACCTCATTTCTGCGTGTCCCATAATCATGAACGATGCTTAGAGATCAGCAGGTCTCTAAAGTCCCGAGCAACAAGATAAGTTGCATCACTGTTTGATGCTACTTTCGACTGAAGGCTTGTCAGATGTTACTGCCTTGTCTTCGTCTCCCTGACAGTGTGGACTTCACGTCTGTGAAACGAGCGTCAAGTGCTGTGGCCTCTCCTCACTCCTATCCTATTATTTCATCCACTGGAAGTCAGACCGTAATTTGATTTTATAAAATTCAAAATGAAACTCTGACTGTAATATTAGGCCTGCGAAACATTATTGAGAGTTATTGGCTTTACTTCCTTAGTGGACTTGTTTTAGAATCTAGGCCTTACAGGTCTCGATTTCGCCAGCGACCCAGTTTGTGAGGAAATGATTATTTAGAGATGGACGAGAGCGAAATTATTCGTTTTCGCATAGTAGAGCGAAATAAAAGTTCTATTCTTTTCTAACGGATACAATAGTAGAAAAATTTATTACAGTAATATCGTTCAAACTCAGCAGTCATGTTGCTTAAAAGTTTCGAGGTATTTGTTTCATAATTGTTTCCTCAGTGTTCG
The DNA here is from genome assembly GCA_014220935.1 of Platorchestia sp. MABIK. NCBI lineage: Eukaryota > Metazoa > Arthropoda > Malacostraca > Amphipoda > Talitridae > Platorchestia > Platorchestia sp. MABIK. The sequence continues at coordinate 15,762 of JACJUY010004679.1, forward strand.
AATAATTCGATTGGTATGAGTCATTTAGTAGATCCGTTTCTAGAAAACATCGTTCGTGTACGCTAAACGTTTATTCAATAAAGGTATCTATCGAGTGTGCTGTTTTCCAGCAATTTCAACCAGGCTTCGGATGGAATAATCATTCAAAATGTTCGTCGAGAATAGCTACTGCAAGACGCAAGGCAATGGATAATTTTCTGATTTTCATTCAATCAATATAAATGAAAATTTTTGTACACTTATCGACAATTTAACTTAAGCATTTCATGAATAGCAGTATTCAACAATTTTCAGCTCCTTAGGTACCGCAGAATCCTGAAAAAAATTATACAGTAATATACCTTATCAGAAAGATTCGTCAAGTCATTGTAAACCCTCAAAGCAATAAATTAGTCTGATTGCTTTTCGCGCTCCAGTTATTTTCTACGTAGACCAATCGGTGTACAACGCTGTGACCGAAGCTGAAGTTGTATACAAGCACTGAACAGGCATCATTCTACATTCAAAGCATGCAAGGTATGGACTTGTTTCTTATTTGCATCGCAATGATAGAACGAAAGGATGAATTGCATAAATGGGCTATTGAATTTAGCATTGCTGAGGGACACAGTGAAAGAAGCAGCGGAATTCGCAGGTGTTTCTTGCTGCTCTGCTATGTAGCTCTACCTACAATGGAAACAATCCGGTTTATACGAAAATGTAGGTAAAACTGTGGTCGAATGAAAATTTTAACTGATAGGAACGGCCGCTGTGTGTCTCGAATTATTGCGCTGAATCGCTTTGCATCTAGGATGGAACTACTGCTAAACATGAGAGATTGACTTTCTCTAGCTATTTTTGAACGGTCATTGCAGATATCTCTACGCAATGAATGTTTACATGGAGCAGAATTGCTCATAAACGACCGATGTTAGCCACTGCTCAGAAAGCCACTGGCTTACAGGACCAAAGCATACGCATATTGTACTGCACAGAAGTGCAGAACTGTTATGCAATTTGATCACGATTCTGTTTGTAAAGCAATAATGCCCGCTATCGTGATCATGGAAGCGAAGATTTTAAAAGAACCTTTTACAGAGCCTGTGTGCAAAGGGCGATACAATGAGGAGGATCTTATATATTCTGATGCTGTTGCAAGTGCATAGAAAAGGGTCCTTCAGTTGTGGTACCCGTTCGATTGAACGCAGCAGCTTCATTGAGCAGCTAGAAATTCAAGTTTTGAAATTTGAAAAATATCTGGGTGAACAAAGGTGTGTTGCTTTGCTCATTTTTCAGGGGCACAACTGCCCGAGGCACTGAGCCAGAAATTACATTAATTGGAAAGATAGTCATTCAGACATCAACCCAATAGAAAACTAAGTGGGACCCCCTAGAACTGTATTTTAGACGGCAAAAAGATCGTCTACGTACTGTGGCTCCATTACGAGATCAGCAGATGTTAGAGGAATTTAAAACCAACCAGATATACTTTAGGAAACTTGTAGTCTCAATACTGCGCAGGACTTTCGCTATTGTTAGTGCCTGCAGAGGCGCTGTATCAAATAGGTGGAAAGTGACTAATTTTTGGCCGGTGAGCAAATGTACCGAAAAAAAAGCAATATTAACTACAAGAGGATATTTTAAGATGACTACTTTCAGTGCATGTGCACCTACTGACAGCAGTATTTACTGAGAAGTAAATCCACAGCTGTATCTGTATTCAAGCAATGTATGTGCATTAAAAATGGCAACTCAGAGTAGCGTGCAATCCCTGCATTTTATTATAAATATCAGACAAATTCAACAATGAAACAACTGAAAAGCGCACAACAGTAAAGCAACCGTTAGAGTAAGATAACTTACGTGGAAGACAACTTGATCTATAATTACTTCATTAGAAGACGACAGAGCCACGGTATTTAATTTCTGCTATTGAATAAGATAATGATAATAACATAATGGCATCCTCTCTAAAGCGTTCTCATCAATTTACGAGAACACTTTAGAGGGCTTGAAGTTATAAAAATACTGGTAGGCAAGCAAATGCAGTCGGTTGGTAAAAGTGGATAAAAAGTAAACGCCAGAGAAACATTACGTTCACAATGGAAAGGGAAAAAGGACGCAAACTTTCATTCTTAGATTGTTTGGTGTACCGCTCTGGGAATAGGTTCGAGTGTTCTGTGTAAGAAAAGAGTGCTTTACAGGTTTAGGAACCAGTTTTTATAGCTTTTCGTCATATGTTTTTAAAGTGAATTTTTCAGGACATCAACTTTTGGAGCGTTTAGTGTTTGCAGTTCTTTTAAGTTTTTACGTGAAGAGTTCACATTTTTAAAAGAATTTTCCCTTAAGAATGATTTTTCAACACTATTAATAGTCTCATATTGGTAAATTTCTAGAAAGGAAGTTCAATAAAAAGCCTTCTGATGAAACAATCTGTGAGAACGCTTGGTTTGTTTCGTTTCCATACTTTGGGCCTCAGTTGGAAGAAATGAAGAAAGAAATTTTTGCACTTTTTGACATATACTTTTCAGAAATAAATTTTAAAGGAGTTTTAGTTAATGGTTTTAACATAGGGTCTTTTTTAGTTTCAAAGACATGCTTCCGTCCGAGATACAGGCCTCCCTAATTTACAAATTTTGCTGTGCACGATGTGCATCTGAGCATGTCTGATTGACTTCGCGTACTCTAGGCTGTAGGGTGGCTGAGTATCGAGGTAGAAGTTACCGCGCGGGAAATATTTTATCTAGCCCTTCTCATTCAGCTAGTAGGGATCATTCTGAGCAGTGCAATAGACCGTTTAACACTCATTATTTTAAAATTCTTACTAGATCAAAGTTTTCCTCGAATTTAAGGATTTTAGTTTCTATGTATTTTAAGAAAAAAAAACAGATTTTAAACAACCAACTTAGTTCTTTTCCGTGGTCCATAGTTAACAGGTAGTTTTAATTTTAGTTATTTCTATTTATCAACTGTTTTATTGATGTTATGTTTTTTCAGGAAAATTTCATTTGTTGAAGATGAGCGAATACTCAAAAGGTTCAATTTTACTGTTTTACTTGCAATTGTAAATTCAAGTAAATGTTTTATACGGTATTTTTAGTTCTCTCCTTTTTATTTAAGAGCAGGAAGACTCCCGGAAACTTATTGACCACTATTTGATTCTATTTGAAACTACCCCCGTCTCCGAACCACTAGGGTGAAGACAGTACTGTGTTGTCAAGTCTGGACGCAGGTCTTGTGATATCCGAGGCATTGGACAAGGTTGCACCTCGCTTGACGATGCTCATTTATCATTGGCGCGTGTCTAAATAAAAAGTGGTTTGTGCAGTAGCACTTGGAAAATTAGTTCTTGATTTATTGCCCTACTATCACAATTTTAAACTACCGTAAGCTCTACTGTGCCGTACAAGGCTGTGGTTTTGATTGTTTACAGAAACGAGGCCGGGAAGTTGTCCAGCTACAGCGATGGTGCTTATGGCTTATACGTGTCTCATTGTAATCAGCATTGGCGACCAGGATCTCTAATGCGGCTGAGAATGGACTGGGCGCTCACTACCTCCTTTCTTCATTGCTTTTTCGATATTCCTAATTTTTTATGATCTTTCTTTCACAGTTATTGATGTTGTGATCTGTTATGATTAATTAGCTCGTTTGTTTCACGGAAAATTACATCATAAATGTTTGTACCATGTAGTCTTGTCAGGTAATCTGACAATTTAGTTGAAATTGATGAAGCTTGTCTGTTTGAACTATTAACCCTTGATCAAAGGCCAATTCCAATCTTTTTTGTCGAATATTCTGGTGCATTTGAACGTTCAGAGTGGTTGCTAAAAAATGTATAATTTTTAAAATTCCAATCATTTTTTAAATGTATGAAATAGGAGACTCTAATATCAAATATCCAAAAGGACAGAATTCAATGTTTTCTCGCGTATCTAGTATACCCTCCAAATAAACATCAACATCAAGGTAGCAGGAGAGAAGATTTTTGTGATCAGCAAACATGGCACAGCTGACTCTTCAACAACGCAAGTTCATCGACGAAGAAATGACGAAAAATGGATCCATCGTCGAGACTCAGAGAAAAATTTTCTTGAAATACCGCTTCAAACCTAACAAAATAACGATTCAGAGGAAATTCCAAAATTGACAATCCCAGTTCATTGTGAGAAATATTAATAAAGGAAGAGTTTTTGAACGTACATCGGTAAATGTTGAAACACTGAAAACTCTAATCCAATCGTAGGTCCAGCTAAGTAAAATATAAATGAAGAATTAACGAAGTATTTTCCTATTATTGACTTTAACCTAGTTTTTCGAGATTTTTTCTGGCTAAATGAGTACGCACCCTGAGTGCACTAAAGATTCAGGTTTGTTGCTTGATGCTTAGTTCTTCAAATTGTTTTCACAACTAATAATGCTACGGGTCTATTTTTATGTCGATGGTCAGTTTTCTTGACTCAATGTAAGTTAATCCGTAATTTTCCCTTGTATCTCCTGCAGACCGGCCTGGAAGTGTGTTGTTCGAGATTGTTTTGTGTGCTATGGATACGAGCCAATGAGTTGATTTCCGTGGTGAAAATTTTTAGCGCCAATCATTGCCACATGACTAAATTTCCATCAATTATTAATTGTGCGACTTTGGTTTTCATTTTTTTTACACAGTTACGGTTCGGCTGCGTTGAGAGTTTGGAAACACAGTTGAGGGCACTGTGGCGTCGTCAGTGCTCCTCTCCTGGATCTCACCGCTTTGACTTTGACTGACGCTTCTTAGAGAAGGGCATACAAAGAAGGGTCCCGCGCCTGACCCGTCAGGTCTGTAGTTAGTCAGGCCTGACTAACTCGCCTTTGACTGGGCTGGATTGACATCTGGAAACTTTGACAGGGGAAGGCGCATGCCCTTCCGCTTGAGTCCAGCTGGCTTGAACTTATCATTGACTGTCATTGATTAGCCTCTTCGGAAAACTGCGCATTTGGCACTTGAACCGTCTTGCTCTTACCTTCAGCATGGTATTCTCCAGAGGTTAATTTGGATTGGCCATGTTCACATAGCCCTGACCATATTCATATAACCCGGGCATTGCCTTGCATATACAGTTAGCGACGAAATTATTCCTACACACCTCGTCTTTCAAAACTTTCTAGAATTACTCAAAAACAATTGTTGCCACAGGCATAAGATTTTCACAGGATGTAAAACCCATATTGGTGACAATAATACAAAGTTTCTATTAAAAAACATTATTTTTGAAAGATTTAACAAGCTGAACTTCAGAGACACGAAAAGACAAAATTATTCATACAATTGAGAACATTATATATCATTGAGAAGTATTTACCGTTATACTTGTTTTATTTCAAAAATTTCTATTCAAAATGTTCTTATACCTTCTATGTAGAAGTGAGATCATTCTAAAAAATTGTGCCAGAGCTAACGGGGAGCCAGAGGAATAGAACTTTGTCATTCGTACACCAGCGCCACGATGGGAAAAACTGAGGAACTCGATGTGGACCTCAGACAGAAGATTATTGACTGCCACAAAGCTGGAAATAGTTCTGGCGACGTATCTAAGCGTTTGAGCATCCCAAGATCTACAGTACAATCTGTTATAAAAAGTTTGCTAAGTTTGGTACTGTAGAAACGTGGCCTGAGCGTGGTCGCAAACAAAAACTCTCGCTGAGGACTTCTCGGAAATAGTGTCGTGAGGTCAACGCTAATCGACGAGTGATGCTAGACGACATTGCCGAGAGATTGAACTCTCTGAGCAATCGCACAATCCAGCGCTGTCTGAACAAGAAAGGCCTACACGGACGCCGACCTCGAAGTACTCCACTCCACAAACCATGTCATGTCGCTGCTCGCTTAAACTTGGCAAAGTCACACCTGGATAAGGACAGAGGCTTTTGGGAGAGAGTATTATGGAGTGACGAAACCAAAATCGAGCTTTTTGGGCACAATGAAGTGAAGAAGGCTTAGCGTAAGAATGGTAAAGCTTTCCTGCCGAAGAACACTGTGCCAACAGTTAAACATGGAGGTGGATCACGGATATTTTGGGGTTGTTTTGCTGCATCGGGAACTGGAAAGTTGGTTGTATTTGAAGGGAAGATAAACTCTGATGACTATGTTTCTATTTTGGACAAAAACCTGAAGGTATCAGCTAATAGTTTGAGACTTGAAAGGCGGTGGGTATTTCAACAAGACAATGACCCAAAGCACACGGCCAAGTGTACAACGAGCTAGCTCAAAAAAAAAAAGATAAATGTGCTGCCATCGCCTTCGATGAGTCCTGATTTCAATCCCATTGAAAATTTGAGGCAGGAATTAAAAGTCGACATCAACAAGAGAGCCCCAAAGAATCTTCAGGAATTGAAATGCATGGAACAGTATTTTATCTGAAACTACGGAAAAGCTTGTCAAAAACTATTATAAAAAGCTTTTAAATGTTTAAATAAATTAAAGTTCACGCTATTGGTATTAAAAATTGTCTCAAATGGTAGATTCACCTCTATAAAGTGTAAACTACTCACTGTACGAATAATTTCATCTTCTCGTGTTTCTGATGTTCAGCTTGTTAAATCTCTCAATAAAAACATTTTGTTCTGGAAACTCGTATCATTGTCACTAATATGTGTTCCACACCCTGTGAAAATTTTATGCCTGTGGCAATAATAGATTTTGAGTAATTCTAGAAAGTTTTGAAAGACGAGGGGTGAACGAATAATTTCGTCGCTAACTGTATGTAGCCTTGCTGGCCGGAATGATCTAGATACGATGTCGTTGTCGACGCCATTAACGTGTCTTCATCTAAAACACGACTCATTTTTAGCATTGATTTCATCAAATGAAATTATATCAAAAATTAGACTTCAAAATTAAATATTTAATTGAAAAATTGAGTTACTGTGTGTGGTTGCACAAAAGTTTTCGGCAGTAAAAAGGAGAATTATTTAGTCATCCAGTCTTTACACATTCGCAGCTTTAAACATTCCAGCCTTTCCTTCCCGAAATTGAGGACTTTAGCACAATTTCGAAGCTTAGAGGGACGAGTGTTGCCATCCTCTTTCTATGTACTCGTTTTTATGGGTGGACGTGTGCATTTTGTTGAGGGCGGCCTCGAGTGTTTGTAGAGAATGGCTTTCGTGGGTACTCGTACCCATTAGAATCTTTTAATTAGATTAACTACAACGCCTCCATTAGTATCTTGCTAATACAATCTATCCCAAATAAAAATACAAACTGTTCTCTACAATACTGACTACCACTTTGAAGCAAAAAAAAAATTATGGCAGTCTAGCAAACGTCAGAATAAACGCAAACGTCATTTGAACACATCAACCAACGTATACATACATTTCATGAATTAAGTTTCTTTAATAGACAAAGGCTTTTAGGTAGACCCCACATAGGCCAATTAACGCGATTTTATGAACATTTGCTCGTCACTTGCATCAATCTATGTTAAATGACAACAATGCAACAATAAAAAATTGCTTTCACCTCCATGTATATTTTCAATCCTGCGTCTCTGTGAACCTCAAAACGCCTCGAACAAGACATAAAGGCCTGGAGCTGTACGTAAAACTGCAGGATTTATGCAGCATAGACGACACATTGGGGCCAAGGAGAACATTGTTCGCGTGCTTCTCTCAGCCCGTAACGACAGAAGCCGCGTAGCGTAAATGACACCATCGATCCCGCGAGCTTCAGAGAAGACGACGCTGTACCGAGAACTGCGTGCGTGAATCATTCCTTCAGAGTAACATTTTAAAAGTCTGCTTTAAAATTCTCTGCCAGCGAGTTGACTCAACCTTTCATTAATTAGCATTCAAGCTATGAGAATAAGATTAGACAGCGTGTGAGAGAAGGTGACTTCAAACGACAGGAATTTTAATTTGGGCCAGCTGGTGACTCATGTAGTGTTAAACGATATACTTGAGAACGACAGATAATATGAATTCAACATCAGTCAAGAAATACTAGTAACACCCTCAGTTCTCTTCAGAAAATTACCAGTTATAATTTTGATCTGTAATTACTATTAAATTGTGACCAAAAACATAGTAAATTCTACTTTTGATCGTATCAAACTATCACGATAACACCAAACAATTTCATACATGTTGTTAATATCACACGGAATCTTTGAAGAAAATCCCAAGAACTTCCGTTAGCTGAAGTTAAAGGAGAGAATTGAAGCATTTCATTTCTTTTATATACTGTTTCTAAGTATCGAGAAGCTAACAAGAAAAAATAAAACATGGCCAAAAAAAATGTAATAAAGATTCAAAGCCAACCTGTGGCCACGACCAGAACGTTGCATGATATAGGGTTGCAAGTTTAGTACAAAGTTTCGTATGATAATTTGATGAGTCTCTCACCAGTTTGTGGTGCACACTATAAGTAGAAACTTAAATGCCTGTCAGAACTGTCGTCTCCGTTCCTGTCTTGACAGTGCGAATAGGTAGAGAATGATGCGATGACAATTCTGTAATAAATTTTTTATTCTTCCGAAACAGGTTTTAGGTTAAATTTGTGACGTGATGAGTAAATAGATGGGCATTCAACAAAATGAAATCACTCTTTTATCTCTTCATTCAAATAAAAATTATTCAAAGAACGAATCTGCTGCTTCCGTATTCTACCGCATATTTACTAAGCCCATCCTTTCTTTCAAAACCCGTAAGGGAGACATCTGCGTTCAAGAAAAGTATACCTTGGTTCCTAGTGCGAAGAGTCAACTCAGATCAGTAGTCTTAACTATGGTAAAAAAAGGAATGAGTGGAAGTAGGAACTTATCTCTCATTAGCATAAATATTTTTCTCCTCATCAAAGGAAAACTGCCGTGCTTGAAATCCGAGTACACGATTTATACAATTTGTTCCATCGATAAGGGAAAAAGCTGGGTTCTTCACGCGAATGACAAAACTTGAATTCAGTAATACCTGATGGCCCCATAACAATTCGAGCTGCAATTGAACTTCACTGAACATCTCAATGATAACAATATTACGGCACTTAATCTATCCAATACAGGTGAACGAAAACATGTGCTGTCCTTCTTTCTTGATACACATTTCTAGTAAAAAGCTGTTATGCAATCAAAATAAAACTGTTGGTCTAGCCGAATGGGAAAAAAATTACTTGAAATGTTTCAGACATGATGCTCGGTGTGGGAGAAGTAGATCCATGATGTAAAAGAAATCCATTAATCACTTCTAAAATAAGACCGAAACAACGAACTAGAAACTTTCACACAGGGAAACTTTTAAAATTCCATTTACCATAAAGCAATGGGCAACATTACTCTCGTTTCGGTTTGTTCACTTGTGAGTGAAATCATATTTTTGTTCTAGTGTTTGCTTATGCTATTGTCAGCCCAAGCTTCATTTATCTCTCAGTGCAATTGATTATAATAAAATAAAATAAAACGCCATGTATCGTTACTTGTGCTCGGATTCGTATAACAATTAAAAAGCAGGGGCACAAACTATTCTGCATTAGGCCTCTTGAATATTTGCCTTTGCTCAGACATCAGCGCCACACAACAGCAATTAAAGGGGCAGTAAGCGCACTTGTTTACGCGAACTGAGATCTCACAGGCGCACTCTGGCACCTGAAAATCAAGTCGAGATCGAACGTTCGGCCTGTGCAGGAGAGCGTAACGCTATGGGAACTTAGAATGTCGTCGCGCCTTGCCGAGATTTCAAAGCATTTTTTTTATGTATGAACATGGCTCACGCTACAAAAACAGTAGTGACCAAATTGATGTTACTCGAGTTGTCATGACCAAACTCTGAAGAAGAACGCGTGGTTGGCAAGCTTCAAGGAAGTGAAGACTGTGTCACAGTTGAGATCAGGTGTTTCGGGCGTTATCTTAGCTTGAGCAAGATCTTTACAAATTCAGGAATAAATTCGATGAGGCAAGTTTAAACTTCTTATCGTTTGTCGGATAAGTCAGATTTTCAAGTGCAATTAAGCAAATGCACCATGTTTTAATTTAATCAACGATTTCTAAATTAAAGTAAACGAAGGCATCGTTACACATTTTTAAAATGATAATAAACATTGCTGATAAGATATTGATAAATGTCTCACAGTATATACAGGAAATGAAATCAAGTTTAAGCAACTACATCTGCTACAATACCAATAGTATTATGCAACTGCCGTTGAATTTAGAAATGAAGAGAATAATCTAATAGGGGTTTGACAACGATTTGATTTAGAAATTTTCCAGCCAAGAAACTCGGTTAAATTCTTACGCTATCTAAGTATAGGACACGTCCACTGTCAACCTCACGCATACTTTGACGTAAATCTGCACTAGCGAAAATTCAATTACTTCCATCCGATTCGACATTTAATTAATTGCTTAACTTGTGATGTCACTAAAATATAGACTGCCACAAATGCATGCGTAATGCATATCTATTGTAAGAAACTGCAATGTGCAGAGAAGAAAATATTTGGCGAATTTCCCAGTGAACGCTAATAAAGTAGATAATTCTTGGTGCTGCTTTTTACACTAGTTAACTTATGCTGCCTGTCTAATGCCAGTGACGCAGTTTGTAAACACGCTATTGCTAGCAAAAAACACGCTCCTACACGCAACCCTGAGTACGTGGAGCACATGCGCTGAATGAGCGTCAAAATATTTGCCTTGAACACTCAAAAGTCCATTAAGCTTTGTAGCTCCCTGTGTTTACATTGCATGTTTCAGCCTACACTTCAGCTTGAAGTTGAGCACCGTGCGCATCACACGTACAACTCACTGGTTGCGCTACTCAAGAGGAGCAGAGAAAACGCGTTGATGTCAATTGTTTTTGTCCTCTCCTACATTAAGTATTTGGCATCATCGCATCTCTCAAATTGCACTTTCGATCACGAACATAATCGTCAAAAACTTGATCGCAGAATTGTTGCCAAACTAGTGTTGAACTGGGCGTACTCTCAGCTCTCTTCATAACCATTAATTCTACAAGGTGCTAAATGTTTATCAGTTTATAATTCATGAAAATAATCTCCCATACATTTACCTTTGTAATAATTCTCGTGTTCACCACATTACCGTAACAAGCTTTGCATATACCGTATAACTGGAGCTTCAGACAATCATTTACGAATCCATGCAGCTTTTTAACCCAGAATCATTTATGGTTTTGATCGTGCAAGGTAAACTTTGTGAGCTACTCAATATTTTTTCATTTTCGATTTTCCAGTTTGGATTATTCAAAAGGAAGCGTGAATATTATTTTTTAGCTCCGCATTGATCAAGCTAGCTTTAAGAAAATCATTGGTCTCTCCCCAATCAGATTGTTCAAATTTATAGACCTATTATTCTAATACTAAACTAATTCAAAATTCAATCGAGGACTACAGTTCTCGTTTAAATCATTAACATCATAATATGAACTCTCTTCATTTTTTCTAATTCTATTACGTTTAATAAATTCTCGATCTGCCTTGAGTACAGTCAAGATCGGCTGTTTGGAAGGAATAAAATTGTTTAAATCAAGCGATGGGCTCCAGTGGAGGCCCTAGAAGTGACTGAACTCACTCAGGTTAAGTAGTCTTGTTTCAGCCTGTTCAGCATAATAGTTCTAAGAAACACTCTTGTGATGTATTGCATGTTGATACAAATGTCTAAATTGTCGACGTTGAATTTTAATAAATCTACCCATTTCGTACCATTCAAGCAGTGTGGATGCAGCGAAAGCAAAATTATTGGTTACTTATTCCCAGTAAAACCTGCAGAATAAGATCACCATGAACTATATATTTTAAACGGAAAATATTGGTAGAAATCAGGGTCGCGCTGGTTCATATCGATGCTCGGAGCGGTTCTTTTTCCATCACAGATATTTAGTCATTAATCGTAACAAACAGAACATCCAAAAACCTGTTCTGTTGTTTTGCTAAAAATTCAGGAACGGTATCCCCGGAACGGATGTTGAAATTCGTCCGCCGTGTTCCCCGTTTGAAAAGTATTTCAGTACAGACAGTAGTATCGATAACGCACGTTGAAAAATTATAAAACAATCACTAAACCCTAACAAACCACAAAAACAGCTTGTTGAAAATTTAAGCACAGCACTCGTGAGTTTAATAATGACTAGTTCATTTTTAGACAGTAGTTCAAAAGTTGAAGCAAGATGCATTGCCTAGTTCATTATTAATCCATCATTAAATGATCATTACTAGTTCATTATTAGTAGTTCAGAAGTTGAAGCAAGATGCGTTGCCTCAGTAACTACTGGAACTAAACTTAAACAGGTGTGACCTCAGATCTGAACATCATTCAGCAACCATGAGCATCGTCAAATTTATGACATGAACAACGAAATCCCACTTAAAAAACGCATTAATAAAGTTGCTTGAGTACAACATGCGAAGGCAATCGTGGCAGAGGCTATGACCAGAGCGTGACGCCACCAGAGCGTGTCGAACATGATCGGGTTTGCAGCTACGCAGCGTCTGCACGGTGTCTGCACAACCGGTTACATCATGTTGGCATGGCTGTCTGTGCGGTGTCTGTGTGATGTCTGCATACCTGACAATTCAACAAATGAATGATGCTTAGATGCTGACTGAGCAGCATGCGTATGATATCTAAATAATCGAATATGCAGCGTCTGCATAGCTGATTGTGCAGCATGTGCCTGCATTATGCTCGCATACTGACTGTGCAGCGTCTGTATGCATGTCTGCATAACTGGCTGTGTTGGGTTTTGAATATGTAGACCTTGACTCATGTGTACAATGTCATTCAGTTTCTATGACCTTCTCGTAAAATTACCTCATAAAGCACCAAACAAAGCAGGTAACAATGAAGTAAACGAGCGTTACAAAAGACCTCCCAAACAACAGTTCAAATATTTAATTTGTTATTTCGTAGTGAAACGTGCTTGTATTTCTCTGGTACAGTTTTTTACATAAAATAATTTGGAACGTCAACTCGTGAGCATTAGAGTACAATTTTCTGTCATTCATTTCGACCGATGCAGAAATCAATGACTGTTAAATAAAAATGAAAAATAAATAAATATTCTATCCCGGAATAACACCATAAAATAAGTCGTTTTAAAACAGGTATTTTTCAGTTTACTCCGTAAATAATAGTTCAAAAGTTCCTGAAAAATTTTACAAAGTTTCCCACTATTTTCCTATCGAGGGCATTAGCAATGGGAAATGAGCAAGGCCAGCAGCACCCTTTTAAGCTGTCAGCGCAGTCTTCGCTCGTTAGTAACCCGACTCTGGGGAGAGATCGACCACCAACGTCGTGACTACGGATGTACAACATCTCATTACTCGCGCAGTTTGTGTGGCTCCGCATCAAAGGCATGGGGCCTTTGACTCGATTCTATCTAAATTGAAAAGGTGTTTGAACAGTGAGCAGCTGTAGATGGGGATTTTGTCCTCGATTTTTTCGCAGTTCTATAATGTGCGGTAAACTGCAATCAATGGTAAATTTCGCCACTTTTCAGCTTTCAAATAAATTCATTGTTATCCTTCATTCCCTCTAAAATGTAGAACAAACGAACGCAAAGCAGTCCGGTTCAAATACTTTAGAATGATGCTTCGCTCCAGTTGACAGCATAGGTTGCGTGCTTTGCTTATTTTAAATGACCCTCACGTATACATGATACGCACGCAGGACACTCACGCACAGCACCCGACACGGTGTGATAGGAGATGGTCTCACAGCAGGGCGGACACACGGAGCTATTGGAAGTTCTTTCGACGTAAGTTTTGAAGTAAGTTCTTAGACAAGTTCTTTTCATCATATTACTGAAATTTATAACATCGCAAAGAAGAAATCAGAGACTCAAATAACTAAGATTCCTCAGTAGAGCATCTCCATGTTTTTAGCAAACTTTCAGCCTTTATTTACATACTCTGCAAACGGAAAAAAAGGTAAACGTAAAAATACCTCATTTTAAAGATGAACTATTCGAATAGAAAAATTACGATGATAAGTGGGAGTTTACATTTTATTCTCCGAACTCAACGTACACTTAATATTTCTATTCCAAAATATTTGAGTATGCTGATACCAGTAATGACCACAAATTTAATGATTTCTTGACGATAATTTCATTATTTGTTTAAATTAAACATTTATCAAAACAAATCGTTTTAATCTATCATAATTCATATCTCAAGAAGCCCATTGCATATTACACAGGGTCACCTGAAATCAACAAGTACAGATCGCCATCAAACTCTAAAACCAATAACGCTCAAATGTGTAGTAAAACTAGTCCCAGGTTAAACCTGTTGTGCTTTAAATATCCCTTAGAAAATATTCTATTAGATTAGATTACAAGTTTAAGGGGGTCGTCCAGCGATTTTCAAATTTTGGTCCGATTGGTCTGACATTTTGCCAGTATGTGTATTTGTGGAAAAAACATATTTTACACGTTACTTTTTTCGATTTAGGCCTTAGTTTTTAGAAAATTGAAAATATCAGTTTTCAGTTTACAAATATTTTTTTCAAAAAAATAGAAGTCTGTGGGTTTTCTACCTAGGAAAAAACAAAGACAGCTTGGAAATCCTTGTTACATTTCAAACAAACTAAAGCTCTTGAATTTACAATTTTTTTATCGTTTTCTTTGTATATGCGATTTTTCGATAGAAAATTTTGGCTCTGAAGTGTGATAAAAAAATTAATGTACAAATTGGGAAATCAAAAAGCTTTTGTTTGTTAGAAATGTTCCAAGGATTCTAAAACTGTCTTTGTTTTTTTCCTAGCATAAAAACTAACCGACTTCTATTCATTTGAATGTTGAAAAAGAGGGCTTTTCAGTATAAGCCCAAACAAAATGTTTTGTTGAAGTGCAATATAATGGAGAATAATTGTGATTGAACGCTGTTTTGATGTTTTTTCGGTTACCTTTTTGCATAATTTCATATTTACGCACTGCGTTGTAAATTACGAAAAAATATTCATATGTTGACGAATGGTGAATTTTTTATTTGAGATCAGATTCTTCTGAAATTTGAACATTACTTGTAATTTTTAAAACGAAACACATTTTGTGCGTTTCATTTTTTCGATTAAGGCCTTAGTTTTGGGGAAAAATTGGAAATATTTGTTTTTCAGTTCATTTTTGGGGGTATTTCAAATTAATAGAAGTCAGTGAGTTTTTATGCTTCAATAAAACCAAAGACAGTTTTGAAATCCTTGAAACATCGCTAACAAACTAAAAACGCCACATTTGTCATTTGCTTTTTTGCTTTCTATTTATATAGGGTCAAAAATTCAGGATTTTTGATCCCCTTAGAACCTCCTGGAGGGGAGGTTGATATCTAATGCCCGTAGCCCCATTAAATTTTAGGGCACAATAATCCATCATCACCTTAGGATCCTTTTTCAATAAAAAAATTGGCCCATCAAGCCGACAGCTAGGGCCTCGGATGACCTACTTAAGCCTCCCTAACTGCTACAAAGGTATTCCATAGAGAGAAAGGATGTAAGCGCCATCTACTGTGGAGTTAATTAAGGAAACGCGGAATCTATGCATAAGGGTTGTTCCTATACAAGATCTCCTACGCATGGAACCAGTGAGTTAAGAAGGACGTTAATGAAACAATATAAAATATGAAGACGTAAGAGGTACTGGAAAAGAACAACAATGAACCAAAAAAAACGGTCCTCATATAAATGAGAAAAAAATTTCATTCCAACAAAAAGAAGGCCTACCTAACTCTCAGCTAAGTACCCCACATTCCTCCCCCCAACTCTCCCACAGAGAGTGAAATATTCTATTGTATCTCGTTAAAATTAACATAATTTAATCTCATCGCGGAATAGATTCACCGGAACAAATAGATCCAACAGTCTTTACTTCAAGAACTTAAAATACGCCAATTCTCAAATCCATAGACTTGGCATAACAAAACCGTAATTCGCAATTTCACACACTCAGTTCTTATACGTTGTACAGGTGTACGTGCACATTCACTAACTGTCAAGCTTTTTACCAGGTCATCAATGATTTTAGCCGCACGTTGCAGGAACTAGGTTTGCGCGGCTAAAATCATACATGCCTCTGCGAATGTGCACTGCGCAGCACCCTGACAAGCTAAGAAGAATGCCGCTAGCAGGATTCACAGCGTATTTGGCTAGGGGACGACATTATCAGGCAGGAAAACAGTGACTAGCAAGTTTAATTTCATAAACAGGATCCATAAGACGCTTGTCTGATCCCAGCTTCGTCTGAAACGGAGAATGCATGGCGATAAACAAGCTGTTTTGGTTTGTTTTAGATTCAGATCGTTTCTAGCTAATCTAAATTAACTCAGCATTGATGCTTCTAAGCTTGAGAATAAAAAGTAAGGCGAAAATCGAAGCACGTAAAATCATTTTTATTAAAAATGGTCAAATAAAACTGAATGTTTCGGACTAACAGGCCATATTTAGCAAAATCTCTCTAAACAAGCAAAAGAGGAAGAATTAAATCGCGAAACATCAACTATAATAATTCACTAATGAAGTTATTCAAATGATTTTTGAAATTTGAGAAAACGCGATCAACAACGGTAAAAAAAATGAAAGGTATAAGACAAACTGGATAACTGAACAATGTGTTGACAACTTGAAGCGGGAAAACACTTTGGGTATCATTCAGAGTAGGTTTCATTTTGTAACTATGCAAAGGTTCGAGAATGCGTAGATCTGTTCTCTAAGAGGTTCTGGCCAAGATTTTAAAATCTTGTAGTGATACCGGAACATCGCGCTTTTCAGCGTGAGATCTAACAGAGGACAGTGAGGGGGACCCAAGAGGAAGACCGGTTCTGCAACTTCTCCCAGCGTGCTCGAAAACTCTAGTCATCAGAGTAAGGCAGGTAGAACAAACGTACTGAAATTCACAACATGAACAACTGTATTGGTACACCAGAGACGAGCACAGTGAAGATGGCAGTTTGTCTTTGAAACGGAATAGAGAACCAATTGTAAAATTATTCACTAGAATCATTTGAATTTTCAGTTGCGGGAAAAACTTACAGATAAGGGATTTAACATCCTCCCTTAGTTTCAATGACTGATGGCCAAAATACGGCAACTTCACAAAGAAAGCTTGTTGAACACAAGACTGAACAGATTGAGAATTATCAGAAGTCTTTGACAAAAATTTGTTAATATATCTGTTAACTGGAGAAAGAAATCCGTTTTTGGCAAAATATCGACGTAAATAATCGAACTCTTTGTGTAAGTTTTGATAGTTGGAACACATTAAACGCTCTATGGACGAGAGTTGGAATACCGCAAGCCTTAAAATTGCATGAATAAAGGTAAAAAAGCCAGTCCCTAGCCCAGAAAACGTATTCTTTCGGAAAAAACAGAGCACTAAGAAGTATTGCCAACTCTCTCCACTCAAACCTCAAGAAACGGTAATCCATCGTTGTCTTCGTCTTCCTTAGTTAATCTGATATGGCTATGACGAGAATTTAAATATTGGAGGAAGGGATTAGCATGAGCCTTTTCTCTGATCAAAACATAAGTGTCATCAACGTTGCGCTTGTGATATACAGGCCTAAAAACAGGAGGACATTCTTTCAACTAATTTTTGTCGTGGTTGCACAGAAACATACTAGCAAAAGTTGGGCCTAAAGGTAAACCCATGCCTAACCCATCAACTTGCTTATAATATTTTCCACTTGGTTTGGACAGGACAACTTCCTTTATTTGCTGCAAGAGACAACTTCCTCATTGCCAAAAAAAATATTCCGGTAATTTTTACTAAACGTAACATCATTCATTTAGAAACTTTTGTAGTAAGTAAGGAAGTTGTCGTGACCAAACCTGAGAAGGACCAGAGTGTTGTGTTGATAGGCAAAGCCAAGTGCATAGAAAGTATGAGCAAAATCCTCTCGGTTGATAGCAAGTTTCAGGATATTGTAGAGCCCATTCATAAATTCTCCAAGCGCGTTGAAGATAAGCTCAATAATATTTTGTTACGTTTGAAGAATAAGGGATCTCAATCACCTGACGACTACAATGAGCTCCGTGCAACCGGCTCCGGTTCTGGTACTCTTTACGGCCTTCCTAAAATCCACAAGTCTTATTTTACAACAAAGTTTCAGTTTCGCCCAATTTTTACCTCCTTTAATGCTCCCAGTTTTAATCATGTCAAGTTTTTTGTTCCAATTCTGAAACCTTTTATTACAATTGTTTTACTGCTCAACTCTGAAGCATTTGTACATATTTTAAGTAGCTTTAATAACGCTGATCGGTTGTTCATGGCATCCTTTGATGTGGAAAATTTGTTCACGAATCTGCCTTTGATGGAAACTATAGAGAAATTTGCTTATCTAAATTATTCACAAATCGTCAAAGTTTCATGGTGCTCTCTCGCAATATCGTTGGAAAGTTGTCCCAATTGGCTGTCTGTCATTCATTGATCATTTTCAATTGAAAATATTATAAGCAAGTTGATGGGTTAGGCATGGGTTTACCTTTAGGCCCAACTTTCGCGAATATATTTCTGTGCCACCACGAACAAAATTGGTTAAAGAATGTCCTCCTGTTTTTAGGCCTGTATTTTACAAGCGTTACGTTGATGACACTACTGTTTTGTTCAGAGATAAAGCTCATGCTAACCCCTTCCTCCAATATTCAAATTCTCACCATAGCAATATCAGATTTGCTAGGGAAGACGAAGACAACGAAAGATTACAGTTTCTTGATGCTTGAGGGGAGAGAGTAGGCAATACTTCTCAGAGTTCTGTTTTCTAAAAGAAAACGTTTTCTGGGCTAGGGACTAGCTTTTCAGCTTTTGTTCATGCAATTTTGAGGTCTGCGGCATTCGTACTCTCGTCCATAGAACGTTTAATGAGTGTTCCAACTCTCAATACTTACACAAAGAGTTCGATTATTTAGGACGATATTTTGCCAAAAATGGATTTCCTTCTTCTGTTGTTGACAGGTGTGGTAATTAATTTTTGTCAAAGACTTATGATCACTTTCAATCTGTTCAGTCTTTTACTCAGAAAGCTTTCTTTCTGAAGTTGCCGTATTTTAACTATCAGTCATTGAAACTGAGAGAGGATGTTAAATCCCTTATTAGTAAGTTTTTCTGGCAACTCAAAAATCAAATAATTCTACCGAATAATTTAATAATTGGTTCTCTATTCCGTTTTAAAGACAAACTGCCCTCAAGCCCTCACTGTGCTTGTCTCTGGTGTACCTATACAGTTGTTTACATTGTAAATTGCGGTACGTTGGTTCTACCTGCCGTACCCTGATGACTAGAGTTTTCGAGCATGCTGGGCGAAGTTGCAGAACCGGTCTTCCTCTTGGGTCCCCCTCACTGTTCTCTGTTAAATCTCACGCTGAAAAGCGCGATGTTCCGGTCTCACTTAAAGATCTTAAAATCTTGGCCAGTACCTCTTAGAGAACAGATCTGCACATTCTCGAATCTTTGCATTTTTACATATGAAACCTACTCTGAATGATGCCCAAAGTCCTTTTCCGCTTCAAGTTGCCAACACACACTCGTAGTTCAGTTGTCAAGATTTTCCTTTGCTTTTCATTGTGTTTCACCGTTGGTGATCGTGTTTTCTCAAATTTTAAAGCTCCTTAGAATTACTTCAATAGTGAATTTTTATAGTTGATGTTCTTATATTTAATTTTTCCTCTTTTGGTTTTTTACAGAGATTTTGCTAAAGCTGGGCTGTTAGTCTGAAACGTTAAGATTTATTTGATAATTTTTTTAATAAAAATGACTTTACGTGTAGTGATTTTCACCTTGCTTTTTGCCCTTTTCTAGCTAATATGAATGTTTCATTAAAGTGTTATCAATGCTGTTCAGATCCAGTAAGAAATATTGAAAACCAATTGAAAATAGAAATTTACGCATCGTGTAAACTAGACCTAGTTTCTGGTGAATTTTGAGTGTGTTGTTACCGTTAGGTTAAATTCTTAAAGATTGCGGAAGTTAAAAGAAGAAAAATAGCTTCTACTTTCCGTAGACTTGATTCGCAGCAGAACACCACGCCCCAATCAGGGAGAGAGTTTGACCGGTCAGCTGCTGTTTGACATCCTCGAAAAAATTGTAACGTCGAAGCATTTTCAAAAACATGACACGAGTAAGAATTCTATCAGATTGGCTAAAAGCAAGTGCGTTTTGGTATGCGACTTGTGCATATTATGTCGTTGAATTTACTTTCTTTATTCAGTTTATTTCGACGTCATTTTCATCTGTTGTTTAAAATCTTTGATGCAATTATTGTGAAGCATTTTCTTCAGTACCTCAGATCATGCATTATCCTTACTACATGAGCTCTGTTTAATCTTTCATTTCCAAATGTCAAATATTGAAAAGTAATTAATTTTTTTATATTCTCAACAGAGAACTTTAAACATTTGAAATAAATATGAGTTGAAAAATCTTACTACATGCCCATGATATGAGTAGTAAAAACAAACATCGTTTATACAGCGCATTTCATGAAAGCACTGCAGTTCCAATGAGCGATTGTATTGTAATTAAGCTTGACAGAAGCGATAAGTGATCGAGCTGTCACGTACTTGCATGAACTCAGTCGGACTGTTCACCGTAACTAAATGAGCACATATGTCATTTAGTTTTTAGCCTAAGTCAGATGAATAACTGAAAAAAATAAAATACTTTTCCAAATGTATGGGTTTTCACCGTACTTTCCTCCACGTTTCCAAGAACGCATACAGCACGGGAACAGCAAAGCATGGGAATCTGCATTCATGTTAGGTTCTGGCGCCTTAAAGAACAACACATTTGTACACATTTGTCCCACTCCTACGGAGTGGTACAAATGTGTACCACTAGGTAAATTGCTCGTACACGCACCAATGTAAATGAATAACATTACAAACCATTTCGTGACCTCTTTTTGAAGTAATTATATCATTCGATGAAAATATTATTGAGAACTTATATTATGTACATTTCCTACAAAGGATGGAAACTTATTCGAGTCAATTTTAAGTCAATTTTCTCAGTCTTTTTTTTTACAACCTAACCAAATCAACTTTACGACCCGCGCAATCGTAGTCAAAATGTTAAAACTGAGCCCGCCTGTTACGAGATCATTACTTTGAATTACTTTGCACAAAGAAATTTGCACATTTGTACAAAGAAAAGCACTGCTAAAACATCCGTTCCTTTAATTAGAGTAGAATTATGATACATTGCAAAAAAATACGTTCAACAATGGCAACATGTGATACTAACTGTGACTTACAATTCTCAATGAACTTCATGACTCTGCTATAAATTCTACGAGTAATTAATAAACTCAGACCAAAGGGCTTAATCCTACTCGATCGTGTATCAGCTGTTGAATTGGGGTGGTAAAGTATAAGGACGGAAATTGATTTTTGTGATAAAAACATCATTACAGGACTTAGGCACGTTTAGCAGTAAGCTGTATACAAGAAACTCTTATTGTGGAAAATAGAACCTGAACATCGGTTCTTCGACCTACTACTTTAACGAAAGTTTTGATGCTCAAAACTTCAGCATTTTTTCGTTTAACTCTATGTACGTACATACGGGTATACAACTTCCACCATCATTTTTGCAGGCGCTCTTGGTTGGTAGCTGGTTCGCTGGTCACCATCCGCTTTTTGCAATCAGTATAGTAACACAGAACAAAATTTAACCCTGTGCTGACAGAGAAAAATAAGGCAACATTGCACGTGGGTACGATTCAAAACACTGGGTAAGATGTATTATAATTATTCATTTTATGAAAAACTGGTGTAAAATATCGTAATTCGATAGTTTTCTTACATAAATCTTCCAGATGAGGGCCACAAAAAGTTATTTCCATCCTAATAGTAACCACAATTAAAATATTTTCTGTACTTATGCGCTGGTGAAACTCGTTTCACGGATACGGTCCACAAGCTTCCTTCGAATCAAATCAAAGAAGCTGTTTCTTAGAAGAAGACACCAAACAAATGACTATATATATATTTATAAATAAATAAACACACCAATGATTTAATAACAAAGGATTACTACTTTTTCCATTGCCGCAATTTTTCTTGGTTTGTAAACAAAAGTGAACGGATGCCAAGTTTTCTAAAATGAAAATTATTGGGAACGTTGCTGACAGGAGATATACAGTATATATAAATTTTCATAGAGGAGATTTTCCTCATCATCCCTACAGCAACTATTACAGTATAGTTTGTGTGAAGAAAATTGCTCTTTAAAGAACTTGATTTGACTGGCTACGAGAAGTTTGATTAAGAATAGTAGTTTTTTCTGTACACTCTGATCTATGGCTGCTTTCATCTACGAACATAGAAGGACAAGAAAAGCATTTCTTACCAAACGTATGTGAAATGGAAAATGGTCTGTAGTAGGTTTTGAACATTTCAGTTTCGTCCAATCTATTTGCGTGTCATTGTTTAGCCTTGATTGACTCCATTTCAATCTATACCTTCTATAATATTCTGCTTGTTCCTTCCTTATAGTTAGTCTGTCCGTTACGCTCTCTCCGAGTTTGAGGTATCATGGATACCGAATTCCTGAGTGTAACATTAAAAGATGGTTTTGACATGCATTGATATGTTTGACATTTTATCCGGATAGGTTCGGTCCGGATAGGTTAGGTTAGTATAGGTTAGGATAGGTTAGGTTTGCATTGGTTGGGTAATGTTGACGGAATTTTTTCACGGGTCTACGTTTTTTTTATGTGGGGCATATTACCAGGATAGGTTCGGTTAAGATAGGATAAGTCAGAATGTGTTATGTTAGAATTGGTTAGGTAACGTTGGCCAAATTTTTTCACGGGTCTTCCTAGCTTAACGATGACATTGTCAGTTTAATTTCCACCGGTCCTGCTTGTAATTAAGTAATGACTTCAGTTACCAACGACAGGCGAAGGGCAGTCGTTCCTACGCCTTCACTTAGAATTACATGCAAACCAGAAATCTCCAACTTGCAAGCAAGACTTCCATTCAGCGGTCGCAATGGCATCAAGTGTTCAGCGAACGGATCAGCTGTCCGAGAAGAGGGTTTAAGGAGGAGAGCTCGTAGCATTGATACAACTTAGAAGATGCGATCCTACTCGACCTGAGCACTTCAGATCTAATCCGCCTCTGATTGCGGGCGGGATTTGCTTGTGCGATTCGTCGAAAAGTTCACACGCAACAACGCAGTACTCAGCAAACATGATGCACTTTCAAGTCTTGGTACCTCGCAAATTGCGCAGGAGAGAGTTATGAGAGAAGTGACTTATGCCATTGATTAAGAGAGAGATATATTTCGAGTATAGAACTCTTCTGTTTAGAGTCTATGCCAAGTACATTGCGTTGCAGTCAAGTGGGTCAAATTCAGATCAATTCAAACGCGGTGAAATTTGGTTTATTCAATTCATAATTTAAAAATTCAAGTTAAAGATTGAATAAAACTCAAAAGAGAGTACAACTTTTGAGTCAGGAATCAGGTAGGGTTTAATTGCGTGCAGTAAATTAGTGTCAGAAATTTCAAACAACAAAAAATCAAAGTTAAAATGAATGACCTACAATCAAAGAATCGAAAAAGAGAGAAACCGGTATATCAAAAAGTGTTTGGGTTATTGTCTGAACAAAGACAGGATCTCTGAATAGAGCAAATTTTGAATATTTGACAACAGCAACAATATTTACAAAAGCGCCAGCTTAGGAAACTTTGTGCTAAATTTTTTATTTTACTGACGTATTTATCAAACTCACCCATTATTTAAGTTTTACATTCCACTTAAATACGGTCTTTTGTTTAACATTTAGTTGTCTAAAGAAAAGCGTGACAAGAAAATAAAAATGTATTTATTATAACGTATTTTATCGATAAATAACTAAATTGACGATTGACTGGCTGCTAATGAATCCATTCAAAGAACTTTCCCCTAACAATTAACTTTTAAATGCTTCATTTCATAATATAAAGCCCAAATTTGAATGAATTTCAAGAGTTTTGCGAAGCTAGTTTCAAATTTTAGGACTCAATAAAAATTCAAGTAAAATCCGAACAAAAAAATACGTAGAGGATGAATTGAGGTCACCAGTGTAGATTTCGGGTACATATTCATTTAATTTCTTATGAATGTATTCATGGCATCGATTTGGAACAAACTAGCTTTTTCGTAATATCAACATTTCTGAATAAGAGTACTTCAATTTCATGTTTTAAGTATGGTGGAAATACAAAAATATACGAAAGAAAGTATAATGAACACAAAGATTGCATATAATGTGTAAGGAAATGATAATTCTATTCCCGAAAATTCCTCCTGGGAGCTTATTTCAACTCGAAGTTACTTACGAACAGCTTTCCTTGACACTATTTTTAGACAGCTGCAGAGCAGAGGAGTAAAATTTCTTTAGCCCTATTTTCCCGACAGCTGCGTGTCAGGAGATCGGCAAATTACTGAATGAAGGAAAAACTCTTCGATCAGGATTCGTTTTGCAATAAGCCCGCGCGAGTCAATTGTTCAAACGACACGAACGATCGAACATTGGCGTGCATGAGCTGTTCAATCAACCCGCAATCCTTCCACTCACAGAAAAATTAGAAAAGAACAAGCACTAGAGTAAAACCTCAAGACAAACGTTGCTTTGTTTGTTTTCTTAGTTTTTCACAATCTTTTTCACAATCTAATCTAATTACAAGCCTCGATGTCAAAGAAAACTTAATTTCTTGGTTTCTTCGTTCCATGTGATGTCATTGTAAATTAATGTAGCTTTCCGGCACAATTTTGCTGTTCTTTCGCTTTTAACTCAACTGATTAACATGGAAATTCTTCAAGAGTTATGTGAGCATAGAATACTTCGTATTTACTATCCTAATCTACGTGTGTGAATCAACTTGAATTCATTTTACTCTACGATTAAAAACACAAATACATTTGAATACGAGCTTATTTAACTAATATCATAAATTAAAATTTTCAGATAAAAACTATCATGTTTCGCTTGGCAAGCGCCACTAACTGACGGAAGAACAGTAAATTTGCGTGAAGGTCATAACACGACCTTTGAATAGTAAGGGAATGTATGAGTTAAATTTATGTAAAACTGTATAATTTTAGTTAATCCTTAAATAAAAAAAACGAGAAAAAATAGAGCAAAAAGTTGAACAAGAGATAAGAGACAGAAGTTTCTTCAGGTGGTTATAAAATTCAAAATATTTTGACGTTCTTATACGATACTCATTTGACAGCTTGCATAAGACTTCAATGCTGTAATGCTTGAACCTAACACTTATTTAAAATAAGTTAATCATTGGGCGTGAAACAACGGTGTAATCGAGATTCAAAAAAATAAAAAATGCTACATAACTGAGTGAACGGTAATGAAACGAAGATAATGAAGACAAAGAATTGAACGTTCGCCTCAGGAGCATCCTCAAAGATGCCCCTAAAGGGTACTATGTATAGTTCGCTTCTGTATCACAGGCGCCTCCTCGGTGTAGTTCTATGAAGTGCGAGACAATGGTCGAGTGTGCGGCAGCAGCAGCAACAGCAGCAACAATGTAGCAGCAGGCAGCAGCAGCAACAGCAGCAACAATGTAGCAGCAGGCAGCAGCAGCAACAGCACCAGAAACAACAGCAGCAGCAGCAACAACAGCAGCAGCAGCAATAAAATTAGCAGCGTCAGCAACAACAGCAGCAGGCATGTACGCCTCCTTTCATGTTATTTATAGATTGCCAAGCTTGGCAACTAGAACCGAGCATGCGGTGGGCGCTCATAACCCACTTGCACAATGTCACACTTTATTCAACCATTTATGGTAGCACAATGGTCGATCACCATAATAGCGAAAAAATTATGGCTATTTCGTCACCAAACAAGCTCTGAAGTTTTTTGTATTGACTAAAATTTTTAACAATTTCGAGACATGACAGTCCGCTGTGGTTATTAAAAAAAAAAGACTGAGATGGAATGGAACTCTCGGGTGATAGAAATTTATTCATAATAAATCCAACTACATATCAGGAGTTAAAAACCCACGTTATAACTAAAATATTAAACTGCGATGTGCAGCGGTAAAATATATTTTAATCAATTTGAAATCTCAGTGAAAATTTACTTCCGAAGATGAGGGAATTATTCTTAGCTTTTGCAGTTCATTATCTGAGAAGACGAACAGCAACGTGTGCTACAAATGAAACATTGAAATGAAGAGCAGGAAAGAAATGGGAGATACGTTGGGTAAGAAAGGAAAATCAGGATTAAATGAAGTAATAAATTTGTTGCAATAACTGAACAAACACCAATGCGGCAGGTGCAGTTTTTGTCTCGGCTGTTGTCTAGCAAGTCGACACGCCCTCACAGCAGAGCTGCTCAGACGGTGACGCCCTAGTAAAAATTGCACATTGCATTGGAAGACCTGCAGCGAATGTGAGCTCAATCTAAAAAGTTAATCATTTCCACTTCTTTAGTAAGCATGTAAATGATAACGTGCGCACAAATTAAAAATGTTGAGAGAGAGTGATTAAGCGTACAGTATAGAGTATTTGCTTAATATCAAATTTGTGCCTTTCTTTTATTTTTTTTGTAACCGAATCGTGTAATCGTATGATAAACATGTGCAATATAAACGCTTATAATCAATGTACAGTATATTGCCCCACTATTTAGCTAACATTTTGACGGTAATTCAATAGATTTTTTCTCATTCGGTTCACGATCACGTTTAGAAAATGTCTAGCAGAATTTCCTTTTCTCTTTTATTCGAAGGAAATACATTTCCCTTTAAAATATTATTGATGAAAAAATTTTTTACTTCGTTGACACAATTTAGGACGTTCGAATATTTTTGAAAGATCATGAAACTTTTGTCACGAGATATGTACGGTCCTACCCCTCATTAATTTACATTAACAAGGAGACCGGATTCTCGGTAATGAGGGTTTGGCGTACCTCCAAGAAATCATCAAATACACAAAATACAGGCAACCCAAAATACACGAAAAATTGAATTATAAAGAATCCACGTTACATATACTAAAACAAGAATGGTACTCACCAATGTGAAGGTATTCCACTTACACAGCACGCTTTTCTGTGCGCGTCTGAATTGATGGGATGTCCTCACGAGGATAGGTATTAATACTGCAGAGATTATCGGAGAGATTTTATGCTAATGGCAAGTACACAACACCCTGAACAAACTACCCTTCTCAAGGTACTAACGCGACTGACAGAATTACAAACAAAAATTCGGGCGTAATAGCCTCATGACAATATTACCCTAATAATATGGATTGGCCAACCCACCACGCATCGACTAAATTAAGGCACATGACAAAATGCTCCCTTAATGATTACGTTTCCAACAGCACAGAGCACGGTCATAGCTTCAAATCACATGTGTACTCTCAGGCACCGATTCAGTTCCGATTCCCTGAATTATTCACAGTTCAGTTCAGTATCTTTTGATGATTGTATGACAGCGTCTCGTAAATTTTCTTCAAGTTGAAATTGACTGTGAAGAACTGCCAAGAGAGGAGTAAAACCGCCCTCCTGCAAAGATTCAAACATTTAACCCATTACTTTGATTACAAAAATGTGCTCATTTAAACATTTAGTGTTAACTTTGAATGACAGTACTTTACATCACATATTTTTTTTTTAACAGCATATCTTGTACAACTAGAAATAATTTCTCACCCGCCCAACGACGTCTACACTTTATTTTCTGATTCTAATGTCTCGACCCCGATGGTCGTGCGTGAGACTTCTCTTCTCTGAAAAATGGAAAGTATTTACATTAAATTCTAACCAGTACAATTACACTGTGAAGCAGGCTATATGTTTTCCACGTATTTTTACAGAGTGTATTTTTCAGTGAACACTTCGTACTAACGCACCTTGTCGGACGGCTCGCCTAAACTCACTAACTCTTTGGTCTTGTGTGCTGTGAGGGCTGCCCTCTTTCATTCGTGAACGCCTACAATCTCTCTGATTGGCGGTCCTGGACCTAGTCCTTCTCTCATTCGCTGGTTGAACTTCTTTCACGAGTCACGTCGCCCAAAAATTGTTTCCATAGTTACGTTAGCCTTTCGAGCGTCTCAAGTGTCGGTAATTTATTACTGTCGACTTTCGCGGTTGGTGTTCATTAACTCTGCCCGCAGCGTAAGTCCCTTATCCAAGCCTCTTCCAAAATCAAACATTTTTCTCACGCCTCCAACACCGGACCGTTGGGGTTAGTAATGAATTTTCCCGTCGAGTGTTGTTCGACCGAGGGTTCTCAAGTTCCTCCACCAGAAATTCTTGCTGACCAACAGCTAACACTTGAAACACCCCATTCGCTCGCACCATACATATAAACATGTTGAACCACAACATTCAGGCATTCCACATGTTGAAGCGACCCGTCTGTACTGTTGGAGTTGCGTAATTTTTTATTTGCGCTAAGGTGCTAACGAAGCCTACTAAAGATATGCAAAAAAACACAAAAAACACAAATCAGTTAACACAAAAAAAAGGACACAAATTAGTTAATAATTCCCAAAAGTTAAAATGTTTCTCAACACTTTAAATGCTCTAATTTGGTTAGCTCTAGTCATGAAAGCCTCGGTTAAGGGAAATGCTCCGAAACAAAACACTATCATCTAACACCAAAATCAAGTGAGATGCCTTATGATCTCAGTCATTCATGTTTCAGAAGATAAAATTGGTAATCAAATAGACCGGTTTGCCTCACCTCAGACGGCAGACGGTGCTCATTAAACTCGTTCAGATGCTATAGCGTTGCTTGAGCGGAGAAGCTTAACATATTTGAACAGCAAATTACACACGGCTTCTGTTTCAAAGAAGGAAAAATTTTTGACAGCTGCGGTTACGAAGAATTCAAAGACTGGATATAAAAAATCTTAAATCAGTAAGCTAACCGGGAATAAAGTTTCGTATAAAAGTGTGAATAATCCGGAAATGAAGTTTTGTTATCTTCAGTGAAAATTCACTATTAAAAGCCGAAAGAAAGATCTACGCAAATGAGTCATTTACATTACTTTTTAAACCACGACAAACTTTGAGATCAAATTGTTAGCATTAACCAAAATGATCACAAATGCTCTACAACAGAATGTTCAACGATCAATGCACCTCGGGACTAAGTTTCCTTTCTGTGAGGTGGAGCTTCGATGAAATATTAACTCTTAAAACGACCGAAATTTCTTCGTACGAGAAAGTTTTATTCGCGCGCTGCTGGTTAGCGCAGCCAACAACGTTAAATTTACGTATGTACGCAAATCGCTTGTCGAGCAAAAATTGCAGATCTATAGCAAACATTTTTTGATAATGAACGTTTCCTTACTTTGCATTTTTGGAGCTGAAACTGATTAACGGCATTTCACTTGATTTGACTGCGAAAACTCGTGCATGATACCGATCGTTGTTTAACACAAACTCGCCTTTAGAATGAATTAAACACGTAAAACTGACTATGCCATGCGTTCACCATGCCACGGTGAGACATAGAAAGAACAAATATTTGCCTGCGCTTTGATAGCGCTCCATCACCTGCAGCAGATAAGTGGCCCCTGCAGCGGCGGATGTCTCTATTTGCAGGAGTTTATTTGGGGGCATAACTTGAGGCAACGAAGTGACCATCGTAGAGAGAGCGCACAATTTCCTTCATAAGGCAATGCTGGGAATACTTAATTTTATGTGACTTTAAATGATGAAAAATTGTAGGTATAATTTAGATGAATGAACAAAATTTTATGGTCAAAACATTCCATCCCCGGTTCTAGGAGAATGGCTGCCGGACATATGCCCATCGGACATTGGAGTTCAAATGGTAATTGCCAAGAATATTTACACAGTTAATATCTAACCTGCCCAACCCAACCTAACCAACCAAGATTAACCTAGTATAACCTAGCCGTAGATATCCTAACCCTAACCTAACATAATTGTACCTAACACAATCGAACCCACCATAGGTCAATCTAGCCTAATTTAACTTGGCTTAACCAAAGTTTACCTTACCTCGTAATTAATGTAGAGTAACCTTATCTAACTTAACATAAGTTGACCTAACTTATTTTAACCTTGTAGTTGGAAATTTCAAAGGTCGAATTTCAAAAGTTTTGTTTTCCATGAAACCTTTAAGTTTATGATCAAAGCGCTACGAATTTTACCGTAGTTTGCTATAGTTAAATTTTCATTATGTATTTTTGGCAAATATTTGAAATGTGCACGTTTGAATTTAATAGTTCGATTTATCCATGATAAACGGGGATAATTAGTTTCTGAGGGCGTCTTTCCGGGACAATTGTCTCGGAATATTAATTTGTCCGGAGACAATAAATTATCGTTAGGGAGGCAGTTGTCCGGGTGAAAATTGTCATGTTACCTTTCTTATGTTTTTTTTTTAAATATTCGATGAAAAATGCAATGCCGAGGTATTAAAAAAATGTTCTCTCATTCCCTGTTCCCTCGTATTTTACTAGTTGTGCCAAAATATTGACCCAACATCTAGCGAGAGATTCTCTCGACAAGCTCCATTGAATGACTTTGAGGTGCGGTATTCCATTGCAGCATTAAAATATGACTGACGTGAAGTGGTGCTTGAATTTGTAAGTTGAACGCAGCCTATCCCAAAGTAATACTGCATGGTCCCATGCGAACCTCATTCAGATGCCGAAAATTTTTCCTCAATCATTCATGATTGAGGAATGAGTTTCTTAATTCAAATTATGAATAACGCAATAACTGGGACTAATTTTTATACGCATAAGTTTAGGTTTGCATGAGTTAGTGTCGATTTTCATGAGATGAATATCGATTGTACATTTTTCCCTTCTCACGAGTAGCTGCTCTTTGCACGCCTGGATGTGAGGTTAAAGCATGAAATTCCACATTCCCATAGACATCTTACACCGACACTTTCACACAAGAACTCCGGATGCGCATTTAAGATGTTACGGATTAACCAATCTTGGTTTAGCAGTTATAAGTGGATTAACATTTTGTCCAATGTCAGGAGTGTTCAGTGTTTTAACAATGTTTTAATCACTATGATCATAAAAGGCGCGCAAAAAAGAAAATGTAGTTGGACTTGAATTCAGGAAATAGTTTTCTAAGATATATCAGTTCATATCTCGCCAGAAGACATGAACAAAAATCATTGTCAAGACACCCGATTGAATTTTCTAGTGATTTTGACAGACTTCCTTTAGAAGCTCATTCAAATATAAATTGAATGTTTCGTTGGATCAAAAGTAAACGTTTCAGTTTGATTTACAGTAGTTTGGTATGCTACTCCGATGCAAAATTCGAGGCTTATTTTCTATTTTCAAGACAGTCCCGCTGGTAGGCTTACGAGACTAATCAATTAGAAAATATCTTAATCTTTAGCCTGCATTGAATAAATTTTTTTGTCGCCTATGACCTTATTCGACTTTTGGCTCTTTACACGAACACTCGCGTGTCAATTGATGCAGACTGCTCTTGATGTTGCTGTACAGCCCAAAGACAAGTAAGTCTCCAGGGAACGTGCCTCATTGACTCCTAATCCCTCATGGCATGACTTCATTTGTCAAAAATTGTTGCCACGTTCTCTGCAACCAGTGTGAGATTCTGATTCTTTCTTTTAATGAACTTTCTTTTTAATTTGAAAGAGAGGGATCGAGCGCAGGGTGAATTAAATTTTCTACATTCCTGAGCTACACCAAATTCAGCTTACCAGAGTACAAAAAGAAGTGTGTCGAAGATGTCAGCAGAGGCCACCGGATACTTGCGATGATAGCAAAGCTCACCTGGCATGCGTATCCTGCCCGACCCTGACGTCAAAACTTCGGGATTCTGAACAAAACTTAAGTTTTCTTGCACGCGTGAGATTTAAAATCTTTTCCTTGAAGTTATGTATACGGAAATTTGAACAAAAGTAAGCGAGGTATGGATAAGAGCAATGGCTGGACATGCGCAGGTTAGGTTGAATTGCTATTGGGACATTATTATACAAAACATTTTCTCACTTGAAATAGTTTTCAACAATAATTACACAATTTATAAATCGAATAGATGCTCAATGTACATAATTTTAGTTTCAATAAGAAACTTTAGAATCGCGTGGCTGCTCAAAGTTTTTGAAATGAGAATGATGCCTAAAATTTGCTTTCAATTATTCTTTTAATATGCTCTTCCAAACCTGAAAATATATGAGTTTTCGAAGTACCTCAGTTTTTATGAATATTTTTTAAATAAGTATTTAAAATCTGTTTGAGAAGCATTCTGACCCGCAACGATGTGATGTGCTATGGACGTTATACGTTTTCTGCGTCACTTCAACAGCAATGATGCACACTGGGGATCATTGTGCCACGTTTCTCTCACTTACATTTTATCCGATGCATCCAAAAGGAAGAAGTGGCTGAGAGCTGAGTGCTCAGGACACAAGTACACTGCAATACAATCACGAACAAGACGCATAAGCAGCAGCCTCACACACAGCACGCATCCACGCGGGCAGCTCACCAGGCGAAAGCCGTCGTGAAGGACGGCGGTCACACATGCGTTCTGTGTTTAGCTCATTAGCCCCTCGGCTGTGATGTGTTGCGAGCCAGGCGATCAGAGATCTCATTACGGGGACATCCATTCTCTAGCAATTCAAATCACGAAGCACTTAGATACTGCATCAAGCTCGACACTGATTTTGACTCAAGATCGCACTAAATACTACTTTAAAATCGAGTTGGAGACTGCGGTTAAAATCGACCAAGAAATTGCGTCAAAATCGATCTACATATTGTGTCAAGATCCACCTAGAGACTGTGTCAAGATTCTCCCAGATAGTGCGTCAAGACCAACCCTGATACTGCGCCAAAATTGACATTGTCATTGCGTTTATGCATTGAATTGAAATCGGCGTAGATTTTGCAGTGAGATTGATTAAGATACTGTAACGAGATTAGTCTAAGTTCTGGACAAATATGCAGGTTCAAGACCAGCTTGCGCTGTTTAAATGTACAGCGGTCGAATAAGATTCCACTCGACCCAAGACAGAGTTAATACCATCGGTTGAGTGCATGAACATGTTACACCATACTGTCACAAATTTGTCGCGAATCATCCGCCATTCTTCGCTCCGACGAAGAAAGAAGTAATCTCGGTATTAGCCGAGGTCCCGATCAAGGATCGGAAAAATTGTTAGACAGAGCCAGGCGGCACAGAGTGTTGGAACTGAGAGGCAACTCGTTGAATCGGTCTTTTATCGCCAGAGTATTGCTGAGAAGCCTTTCTAGTTATTCTTCCACTGGCTGCGCTCTACGTTTCCTATTTATTATTTGTAGTGGCCACTATTTCAATTTCGTTCATTTATTTATTGTTCTTTGCATGGAGCTTGTCACTTCTTAAACCTACCTCGGTTTTTTAACTGTCTCTTAATAAAGTAGAAACAAAGTAGGTCAATAAACGAAACTTTTAAACGTAGTTAATGTAAAATCCTCGAAAAGGGCTCAATTGTGAGTTCCAACTTTAAAGTGACAAACGTCACAGCTAGAGTGACACTAGTCACGTCAACTTTACCTTATTACTTGAAATGTTGGACTTAGTCCGCTTCACTTAATGAGTAACTTTCTTCTAAACCAATTTTACTACGAAAGTTTAATTACGTGAAAGTTGTTCTCAATTAAGAGAAAGTTAAAAATACTTCTTTCGGGCTTTGCCTTGCGTAACAATTAGTTTAACGCTAACAAGTCAACCTGTCCCATGCCGAGGATAGGTTCTTTCAACTGAATTTCCTTCTAAATTTCCTAAAATAGCTTCCCAAGCTAACTTCTTCTTATATGTGCCAATGGTATTAAAGTTGAAGGTGAGCTTTAGGAGAGGTTTAAATTGCGTACTTTGAAATATGTAAATTTTAAGTGAAATATTTGCTATAAGAGTTTTCATTGAGTCTTTGTTTCTAATTAGACTGTTTCTACAGTATTTCGCTCCCCGAGGAAAACACTCGAGCCCCTGGTTATATGAAACTCCAACTCTCATAAAATTGGGCTTCTCGTGTACTGCACGGTGTTAACCGTCTCGGTGTTCTTAACTTGAAGGAAGCCGAGCAGTTGTGCTATCCGTAAGTGGATGGTTACGGGAGAGTGGTGTAGCCATTGATTAAAGTTATCAAACAATTGATGTATTGATATATTGAAAGAAATTAGTTTTCTAAGTTTAATTAAATAGTTCCTTCCTTGTTCCAGCAGGAGGAGAAATTCATGTGGTACGAGAAATCTTTCAAGCCCAAAGGGTCTTGCCAAATTAATCAAGAATGAAGTAAAAACTCTTCTCGTTGCGTGCATTGTATTCTTTAAACCTTAAAATTTGGTAATTACGAAAAGTAGTTTTGATGCGTCGCAGACAAATTGTGACAAATTTTTCTTCAATGACATCGCTTGGATTCGACAGTAAAGATTGTAATTCTGAAGAGACCACAGTGCTGTAGCAACGAAAACAAGCTTTACTCCACAAAAGAAACACCGTCAAAAAATGAGTTTTAAAAATCAAATTTCCAGTTTTTCTTCCGAATAAGGTTTGCTGACGAAGAGCTCAACACATTTGTGGGTTGTACAATTGTCCATAATCTTTCATCAGTGTCATCGTGTCAACACAGGATGGAAACTTTGGTCCCTGCTCTGCTAAAGCATTCACGATTTGGACTTCTTCAAAGTGATATCTTGTAAATTCAAATATTTCCGCCAGAAAAAGTCCAACCACGCAGCCACGTGTCAATATCCAAAGAGGTTGATCTGAACCAAGACTTCATGACATGATCATTTAGCTAAATAGTTTTCAGAAGTCATTCTACAGCTGCCATTTTAAATGCTACCGTAGACTATTTTTTCTGGCTGTAAAAAAATCCTAGTCCTATGCTAAGAAAACAACATTTAGAATCTTGCTGCAGGAATTCATTCATTTCCAGTCAAGTTAAGGATGTGCGAATCTCTCAACTAGAAAATAGCTCTTATTTTCTTAGTGCTGTGAGTGAGCAGCCATGCAATTATTTTACCTTAGCTTATGAATTTCAGTGCAGTTTTAAATCTATCGTTCATACCTATCGACTCTTCGATGATAGTCAAATGAAACAAACGTATTTCAAGTGAATTATGATCATTTTCAATCGAAGGGTAGGCAAATGTTCTTTTTTCCCAAACTTCCAAGCTATTTCCTACTTTACGTAAATGAAAACAACTCGTTGCTGAAGAAGCTAAATAAGAATTCATCGTATCCAAAAACCCTCGCTCTACATCTCTATTTTATTGACGAAACAAATTTACCCTTTGACATTTTCTAATATTTCAACTGTTTTTCCAACTTCATTTTAAAGTAAAAGCACATGCAAACGTTGAGCCACCACAATTTGCGGAATTATGTGGGCCACCCAGGAGCGGAGCTCTCTCTTCCCGTCCTGGCGCTGCGCGACCCCCCTCCATTGGTGCGACCTGCAAGTCACGCCAGCACCGCAGCTCCCGAAGATACATTGTCCTTCAGCGGCTCTTGCTTACATGTCAAACTGACCAATAGAAAGGATGACGTATCGTTCGTCATGGCTCAAGTGGCAGGAATAAACTTAATTGGAGGTCATAGTGTGATTTACGATGTGCTTTGTGGGAGCTGCTTTTTCTCTTTGCGTGCGGGTCATGTCCACTTCGATTTTTTTGAAGCATTGTCACTCACAGTAACTTTTCCATGAATTATAGAACATTATGCCATACTTTTTGCTTAGGCTTCCTTCTCTCTATTTACTGTGCATAGACTTATAAGTTAAACATTTTTAGTCGAATGAACGTTAGAATATTTTAACACACAGACTAGAAAAATTGTACTAGAGTTTCCTTTAGAAAGCAATTGCAATGACGAAATTCTGCGTGTCAAAAGTTACAAATTGGTGAACCATTTGGCAATCACAAAAAACTAATGGTAGTCAAAAAGTCAGATTCTAACCATGAAGTCATGATAAATTGAGGAAAATGATGGAGGAAGCATTAATTGAAGCAAAATAAAATTCAGGCTCTAATAACACAGGCGCGGCACCGATGATGAATGTCACACAGGGGAGCAGGTCGCCGAGCAGCACTGGCGGAAGCAGGCCGCCAACAAAGCCAGGCAACGCTGCAGTAATTAAAAAATAAGGTACAAAACACATCCGCGCCAAAAAAAAATCCCTCACGGCCGAGAAGTAGAGCTTTAAAAAGTGTCTTTGGTATTAGGCTGGAAAATGATGTGTAATGCGAATAAAACACTCATTTTCCGCGTAGTACGAGTATTAAGATGAAAAATTTCTTACAGAATAAAAGACATTCACACCAATCAGGGAGGGCGTGCATATGATCAATTGATATTTTAGACTCGATAATAGGGCATGTAGTGAATAGAGTAAATTTTTCTGTCATAAATTTGTGAAGCATTCGTGTTTGCGAGCGTTTAGCACCGTTTTTGGAATCCTACTAGCTCTGCTACAATAACTGTATACATCAGTGAGATAGAAAGACCTCCCAGAGCGCTGTTATTGAATGACTGCAATAGGTGCATGGAAGAGTAGCTGAGTTTCATCGCTTGAAAAACTTGTCGAGTCTGACGATTTAATTCATAATTCGACATGATTCGATAGGTCGAACTCCACGTTTTGTAACCGTATCTAATGAAGACACATGAAATATTTAGTTCCAGAGACAGCGACTAGAGCTCGACATGATACATAAGCCCAATTTCATGCCTGAAATTACGTTGTCGAGGTTAAAGTGAGACCTGCAGCATGTGAGGCTCCATCAACATGCCAACTTGATCATCCGAAGGCGGTGTTCTGAAACGAGCTGAAGGGTGTAAAACTCATTAATATTTATTAGTTGTGATTATGAAACCTCAAAATTTCAGCAACTTATGCCATAATTTTATTTAGTTTCGCAAAGCAAACAAGGATATTGATGTGAAAAGAAGAAGCATCATGAACTTTCCGTCAGAATTCCAGCGCTCCTCCGAATACAGCACGCTCCATCTCGTACAGCACGCTACATCTCGTACAGCACGCTCCATCTCGTACAGCACGCTACATCTCGTACAGCACGCTCCATCTCGTACAGCACGCTCCATCTCGTACAGCACGCTACATCTCGTACAGCATGCTCCATCTCGTAC